>CAJPEX010004299.1:0-22666 GCA_905338405.1 Notodromas monacha | reverse complement strand
GGCAGTAAAAAAAAAAGCTCAGTGAAGCTACCTGCTTTTCTTGGATTAATCCAAACTTTGCCTCAGCCCACCTGGAAGGGTTTTCCCAACCTTCAAGAAGCAGAAAATGCTGGACCATACAAAAATAATCCAAGTTTGTACTGTACAGCTGTGGGAAAGAAGCCTCTGCAGTCTGAGGGTTAAGCTCTGATGAGGCACTATTCTAGTTCAAAGAGACACAGAACAACCTGTATTTTCTGGAAAACTGTAATACAGGTGGTGCTGCACAATTTGACATTATTGGTTGCTGGATTAGGGTCAAATTGTGAAGGGGGTTTGAATTGCAAAGAACCATCAAATGATATGTTTTCCGCATTTCAAGGTATTTGACATTTTTGCCCATCTCTATATAGGTCAAATTGCAGGGGCTAGGTTGAATTGCAAGTCAACCTCCCAGCAAATTGACTGTCAAATTGCAGGACAGTTGAATTGTAGGAGGTCAAATTGCAAGGTATCACTTGTATCATGAATTACTGAATTTTACCTAAGAACCGGAAATAAGGATCAGTGCAAAATAAGGGCCAAAAATCTTGTTACCATTGCATAAGCTAAAACTTTCTTAGACAATAGAAGAAATATTTTTAAAATTATATTGGTGTAGATGAAATTTTCCTCAAAATGTATGTTTCCTCGTGGAAATGGAGCATCAAAACTTTTTCTGAAAAAAAAAGATATTTTGTTGAATCCAGTGAAAGAACGCCTGTCTTTTCAAATATTAAATACCTTATAGAGGAAATCTTCCTCATTGCTGGCCCACCCGAATGGGGGAAAAAAGAAGGAAAGCTTTTTCCAGAAGCTTCAAATAATTTTCCAAGTAGAAACATATAGAGAAATGTATAGGCTTTCATTTTGTACCTTATCCATGTTTATATACCCATGGTCGGATATTTATTGATTGGAGGCATCCTTTTCATGATGGGCAAAAAAAATAATGATCGTGTTCTTTATCCCCAAGCTAATTAGCCTTTTCCCCATTCGAGTCATCCCTTCCTTTTTATCACGTTCTCTGAAGCGTGACACGACTGCTTGTGCGGGCTTGTTCACCTGTCCCTGGTTCTTGTTAATCTGCAGTTAGCGTTTCTGCGAACCTCTTCCTGTTTTCTATCTATCACGCCATTTTTTTTAAACGCAGAAAACGCCATTCAGCATAGGCTCTCCGTTTTTTTCGTGGAACGCAAAGAGAAACAAGAAAAACCGGTCACTCAGACGGGTGCAGGTGGTGACTTGTTTGTCCGAGGACATTGGCCTTGAAAATGGCGACTCAATTTTCCTCCAGCAGCAGCAGCACAGGGCGAAAGAAGGTTGATTTTTGCTGCAGTGACTTATATACAATGATGGTCATCAGCAGAAGAAGAAAAAAAGGGGGGAAAAGAGGATTTTTTTCTTCTTCCTTTTGATGGAAAGCAACGGGGAAGTTTGTTGTCCGGGCTTTTATTGTGCGCCGGTGATGAGCCTGGCGTTGCGTGACAATCCTAGCGGATCTCCGGGGTTCAATCCCGGAACAGCCGCAGTTCACGATCACGTACAATCAAGACGTTCCACGTCGCAAAAGCGTTATTCCAATGACAACCACACGATTTCAAGCTTTCGTCTTCCTTTTTTCCACTGCTGCTGTTGCGGGAGAAAAATAAAATAAAAGGTCCTTGGCAAATTGGTCAGCCTTTCATTGAAGAAAATTCCGAGTATAGCGCATCAGACGCGTATATACAAAAGACGCGAGTGGAGACAATCCTCTTGTTTACAGTAATTCCGCCTCTTGTATTCTGCTGACAAAGGAAAAGAAATAATTGCTGAGGGAACGATTATTGACGTGTTTTTGTCTCCTGCGCATCCTTTTTTTGGTTTTGGACATTATCTTCAGCATGTATAGCTTCTGAAAAGCAAGTACTGGTAGTTTTTGTCCTGAGAAACATATAATGATCTGAAAACGGACCTTGTTTTCGACAGGAACCGATTCAAACATAAAACAAAAACGAGCAGCTTCGAGGAAATTGGAAGAAACATTTTTAATTTTGATTCATTTGGCCGTCACGAGATAAACTCAAATTTTCGCAGGTAAAGCGCAAAATAATCGTTTGAAATTGCAAATTTGATTGAAGAATTTTAAAAGGTTAATTCCTTTCTACCGTAAGATGTGAAAGGGCCATTTTTTTTTTGCGAGAAGACTTATTAGCGACAAGATTTTTTCAAGACCTCGGTGTACGACTTCTTTGCTTTATCCTTCGCTAATCAATGCAAAAAAAAAGAATCCTCTCAAGTGCATAATAACGTATTCCCACGCAAATAATCCGCAGATGAAAGCAATTCTTTTCGGGAAAATGAGTGATCCAATTAGAAATAAACGTGCGTGGTTGTGATCCCATTACCCATGTCCATCACAGAGAAGAAAATACATAATAAAGAATTTTCAAAGGATTATCAAGCAAAGGAGTGGAATAACCTGTTGACTTTATAGATGAACACGAGGTACGAAATCGGGTTTCGTTCAAGCGAAAGATATTCCCCTCTGATTAAAGACCCTGACGCCACTCAATTTACTGGGATGAAACAGCAAGTTTTCACTCTTGGGCCTTGTTATGTTATTGAGCAATCTTTCATAGACTCAACAGGGACTGATTCAGCCATGTCATCATCTGTTCTTGTTCAACCAGGATATATACGAGCACATCACATGTGGGAAAGGTTCAGTTAATCCCTGATGAACTGGTTTGGTTAATGCTCTGTGTAGCTTGCTTCTGTTCTGCAGCCAGTGTTGCATGTCTACATGAAACCCATGACCACATTTTGCACCTGAAGATGTTTTTGTGCAACTGCAAAACAAATAATTATCATTCATTGTTCACAATGAATTCCCTTTCATCCATCCAACAATGCTATTTTTTCAATTTTTGGGTTTCTTGTACTTTCAATAGGGCAACTTTCTCATCAAGTACGCATTTCTTTCCATTCCCTAAATTCTAAGCAGCAGTATAAAGTAAATACAGTGAGACCCCCACATGCAGATACCTCAACCTGCAATCAATTTGACATAAGGACACTTATTTTCCCAGAAGAAATCAATAACTATGGCCCAACATGAGGACACTGACTCAACATAGGGACATTTTGTGATAAAATAGCAAATACATTTCAGGCCAAATTACAAGAAACANCATTGTATATAAGTCACTGCAGCAAAAATCAACCTTCTTTCGCCCTGTGCTGCTGACGCTGGAGGAAAATTGAGTCGCCATTTTCAAGGTCAATGTCCTCCGACAAACAAGTCACCACATGCACCCGTCTGAGTGACCGGTTTTTCTTGTTTCTCTTTGCGTTCCACGAAAAAAACGGAGAGCCTATGCTGAATGGCGTTTTCTGCGTTTAAAAAAATGGCGTGATAGATAGAAAACAGGAAGAGGTTCGCAGAAACGCTAACTGCAGATTAACAAGAACCAGGGACAGGTGAACAAGCCCGCACAAGCAGTCGTGTCACGCTTCAGAGAACGTGATAAAAAGGAAGGGATGACTCGAATGGGGAAAAGGCTAATTAGCTTGGGGATAAGGAACACGATCATTATTTTTTTTTTGCCCATCATGAAAAGGATGCCTCCAATCAATAAATATCCGACCAAGGGTATATAAACATGGATAAGGTACAAAATGAAAGCCTATACATTTCTCTATATGTTTCTACTTGGAAAATTATTTGAAGCTTCGGGAAAAAGCTTTCCTTCTTTTTTCCCCCATTTGGGTGGGCCAGCAATGAGGAAGATTTCCTCTATAAGGTATTTAATATTTGAAAAGACAGGCGTTCTTTCACTGGATTCAGCAAAATATCTCTTTTTTTCAGAAAAAGTTTTGATGCTCCATTTCCACGAGGAACCACATACAGTTTGATGAAAAATTGCATGTACACCAATATAATTGTAAAAATATTTCTTCTATTGTCTAAGTAGGTTTTAGCTTATGAAATGGTAACAAGATTTTCTGCCCTTATTTTTCACTGATCCTTGTTTCTGGTTCTTAGGTAAAATTCAGTAATTCATGATACAAATGGTACCTTGCAATTTGACCTCCTGCAATTCAACTGTCCTGCAATTTGACGGTCAAGTTGCTGGGAGGTTGACTTGCAATTCAACCTAGCCACTGCAATTTGACCTATATAGAGATGGGCAAAAATGTCAAATACCTTGAAATGCCGAAAACATATCATTTGATGGTTCTTTGCAATTCAAACCCTCTTCACAATTTGACCCTAGTCCAGCAACCAATAATGTCAAATTATGCAGCTCCACCAGTATTACAGTTTTCCAGAAAATACAGGTTGTTCTGTGTCTCTTTGAACTAGAATAGTGCCTCATCAGAGCTTAACCCTCAGACTGCAGAGGCTTCTTTCCCATAGCTGTACAGTACAAACTTGGATTATTTTTGTATGGTCCAGCATTTTCTGCTTCTTGAAGGTTGGGAAAACCCTTCCAGGTGGGCTGAGGCAAAGTTGGGATTAATCCAAGAAAAGCAGGTAAACTCACTGAGCTTTTTTTTTCCTGCCAAATTTTTCTGCACCCAGGGCAAAAAAAACGTTGGAATTTTTGCCAACTTTGCCCTTCACCCCCTGTTATCATTTTTTCTTCACCTCTCTGAGGTGCAAAAAATGTTTGCAAAAATATTCTGACTTTGCTGACCAAGGGTTAATGTTTCATGGGCAAAATTTATTCTTGTATAGTATCAAAAATCTGAAATTGACCCTCAATTGGCAACAGCCTCCTATCCTATCACACAGTAAAAACTCTAATGCAGTAAGTGATACATCCTGATACAGTAGTGACAAGAAAAATATCCTGGTACAAACTTCGGTGGAAAGTTGGATTTCTCCTTATAAGAAATAAACAATTTCAAAGGGTACCGAAATGTTGTGGAAATTAACGACGATAAAAGAGCCGCGAATCGCAATTGAATTAATTCAATGGTTTCCTCCTGCTGTAATGAAAGATGAACGCTTTGGCCATTTGAAAACTGCAATCATATACAGAATAATGCGTCCCACTCAATCTACTATATTCGCCCTCGTAAAATCGAATCCCAGACCGTTTCACCAAGCTTCCCTTTGCAACGGCCGTCAATTTGTTTTTACGATTCCCGCACGTTCTTGAACTTTGCAAAGCTGAGAAAATACCGGATATTTATTGCAAAACAAGGGTGCAACATGATGGAGGGATAAATAAAAGACTTGAAAGCCGAGGGAGACTGAAATTTCTGGGTTTGTAACGTTCCTTGGTGTAGTAAAGGCAGCAAAACCGGTTGAGCGCGTTTTTCGCAGTCATTCGTAATTATTCTCGGATTTCCAGGATTTAAAATAAGGAAAAGACCAACTGAAGAAGGTAAGGGTCTGTTCTCTTGCTTCTTACAAGATCTTTACACAAAAATAAGTTCATTTGCTTCCTTCTTTAGTCATTGCCTCTAGAACTACAGTCCATTGTCACATGAAAAACGAACACATTCCATGGATATATAACACTTTTGTGAAATTTTTTTTGAAGTACCAAGTGAATTTTTGCCTGAGATAAGCTCGTAATCGACGAATACGATTCAATTATTGTAATTTTTTTTACTGCGTTCCGCTTCCTTTTGTTGGAATGTGAAATTACGTCAACCTCGCCTTATTCCATATGTTCTTCAACTCCAGGGAAGATGCACAGTTTTTTGCATATTATTTATCTTCAGGGAACTTCCCGTTGTGAATGAAGATATCGTACTTTAAATCGAGTACCTTATGATTCCATCTCCGCCGCAGTAGAGAGGAAATTGCGGGGATTTCGCGGCCGGAAGAACGGTTTGATGAAAAGTAGCTTTTTCATCTGTATGCGGTCGTTGTTTCGGGAGGGGGGCTAGCCAAAAAAAAAAGTATTTAAATCCTGATTTCAAGATCAACTCGCGGCATGATGAGCAGGAATGAACCCTTATAATACGGGTGGCGCGCAGCAAAGCGTGGACTAGCGGGTCGTTAGGCTTGACGGCGGAGGCGCCGAAGAAGCGAGAGTCGTTTCCTGCTGGGACATTGCCGCCAACTGGACGGGCGCCACTTGGGCAATCACACACGAAGGAAAAAGGAGACAACGCAGTGTTCTTCAGGCACACCTAAAAAAAAAAAACCTAAAACAAGAAAAATCTCCAAACACCAAATTATTGCGTAGAAATGTTCAAGGTCTCTGCCTGCATGGTAACATCAATGCCATTTGAATAGCTTTCAGAGGAATTTTTTATTGAGGCTATTTTCAAGCACCAACATCTCTGTTGTAACAAGATTTGTATATTGTACATTAGCTTGACTGGCTGATGAGAGCAATGATTTGAATCATGCCTTTGAAGGCAAAATGTTGTCTTGCTCAGCATTACAGTTTTTTTAATATTTTTGAAATGAAACCTTTGCCAAAAACAAGGCAGGTATTCTTCAATTGAACAAAGACATGGATAAATGTATTTGGATTCTGGCTAAAAATTGCTCCTATTGATGCATTTTCCACCTCGGACATCTGTTGTGTTTGAGGGTTATATTCCATTGGATGGCAGTGTCAGGATATATTTTTCCAGGCTAGTGCATTTCAATTTGACCAAAGGTCACCAAATCTGCACCAAGGCAGAAAACTGCACCAGGGAACGGAATTACATGTTGGGAGAATTAAGATTTGATGAGGATTTCTTTGTCTAAAGCAATGTATGCTATTAATTTTAAATGTTTTTTAATTGAATTTTCGCGGCAAGCGCTCTTTATGTGTAAATATAAGATGCAACAGGGACACTGGATTCATTCAATTTTAGCAGCATGGGAAAGATTGTAACATCTTTGTATGCAAATTAAAATAGAAAAACTGTTTACTGCTTTTTGAATCTGCTTACTTAAGAGCTACCAAACTACCAGAATTTTGCAACCAAGTCTCCCGCTTATTGTCTCCCTTTTATTCCCACCTCTTCGGATGGAAGACCCCGGAGTTTTTGCCGCCCCTTAATTACACCATCTCGGCGATATTGAGGAGAAATTAATACTTCCTGCGTCCCACGAAGTTGGATGACAATAATTGACTCGGCCGTCTTTTAATGATGCAAAATTCTCGGGTCCCGTTGCTCACGTCGTTCACCGAAAAATAAAAAGCCGCAGCAAAGATTCAACTCGGAAACATTTACTTTTTATGACGACCAGTAACATAACTTCTCATTTTCATTTGTATTTTTACTCGAAATTAACGTTACTCATAAGCTGGATGCAGTAAATCACTTACAGTTCCATGTCCTTTCAAATGATACGGATTCTTCAATCGAAAATCTTCGAAATACCGAATCATTTTATTTGAAAATACTGTGCATGATAAAGAGGACTGTTTTATTGTTCTATTTTTGTATAGTCAAACCTCTTTAAGTTGAATTTCAAAGGACCAGAAAAAACCCAGTTAATAAAAAAGGTTTCAAGTGGAAGAAAACTGCATTTTTATTTGGGGGGAAGAAAGAAGAATTACTTGCAGGAAATTGGAGTTTGTGATACCTTGAATTGCTTCTTGAATGAATTGAAAAGGTGCAGAACTTTGCGGTATGGGTTTATTCGCCCAATTATTCTCTCTCTTCCCTCAAAACCCAACAATTTGCAGTTCATTGCTTTTTCTCACCAGTGCAAAAAAATAGCAAGAAGGCCCAAGAAAATTTGAGTTATGGAGGTTTGTGAGCAAATTTCTTTGAATTTAAGAATATTTTAATGCATTGTTTCTGAAGGAATTTAGGCCTGGAGTTGAAAAAATTTGACAAAAAGATGTATTTGACTCAAGGAGGTTCAATTTATTGAGGTTGAAATGTGACTTGTTTTTAGTTCTCGTTGTCTTATGCAAAAAGGATGTTTCTCAGGCTGAATACAATTTAAATATTTGGTATAAACTACTCGTATAATGTCACGTCATGCCATTTCAAATGATGCAGATTATCCACTCCCAAATCTGTGAACTATCAAATCCTTTCATTCAAAAATACTCCTTGTGGGTAATAAATAGGACTGCTTCCTTATTCAGTGTATGACCTACAATTTTTTTTTTTGAATCCTGAAAGCTGAATTCTCTGGAAATTCCCAAAGGATTTCGATTACGACTAATTTTTGCCAAGCAAATCCGTTATTATCTCTGCTGCCCGCAATTTTCATTTTATTTTTGGGTAATCTGTTGGCGGTGTTTACACGGGTTTTCAATGAATAATTATCCTGGACGCAGACTCTGACACCTGTCATGCCAAAACACCTGCACTGAAAATGAGGCCTTTCTAACGAGCAGACACACTGTTGAAAATCGCAGATCGCGTGCTCTTCTATATACAGCCAACACACTATGATTTTGTTTCATGATTTAGCTCATGTGCATTGAAGCACGTCTGTTTACTATAATTATTATTATTTTTTTCGCTTCAGCTTATGTTGAACCGAACTATGTGCTCGAAACATGGAGGTTCCAGATGCCGAGATTCGCACGTCCCTAATATTTTTGGCTGGCTAATGAGAACAAATTGCATGAATTTTATGGGACGAAGAAAATTACTGCTGACACACTCTTAGGCTTGAAACGTCTGTTGACAGCAGGCAAATTGCAAGTTTTCTTCATGTTCTTGCCTTCATAGGTACAGGACAGAATATGCCACTACAATAAGTCACGTGCGCATTTCTTTCGAAATCCTTTTTCATGATTTCATGTAGAAATTGGAGTATTCTTGGGAATCCCTTTATGAGAGATTTTTTTGAGCAAAAATCTGCACAGTTTTTTTGAAGAATACATGGATATTGACCAGTATTCAACTGAGGCTTCAACTCTTCAAAAATACAGTTCTCTTCTTTTTCAAATTTCAAAAGAAATTAGCTTCCCTTTTGCAGGCATAAGAAAAAGGTCTTTGTGCTGTAAAATTGCAATATTACATGTCAAGTGGGTGTTTCCACTATGTTGGAAAATTATATTTTTATACTACTCATCCCAAATTCTCTGCAAATATCAGTCAGTCATTTTTATTTATTCAAGAATAACATCGTTGCATCTTGAAACAATAACGTTAAAAAAAACAAGAGGGCATTTAGGTTATTATTTCTCTTTGTGAAAGAAGGCGTTCTTTTTGTGCTTGTCATTATATCCCCAGCATAAAATACCGGCAGTCGGAATTAAAACAGCACTCAACCTGTTTTTTACAGTACGATGCCTGGAATAAAAGCGGCCCTTGTCTGTGTAATTTCATACCCGTGTGCCTCACAAACTACACAGCTTTTTGAGAGGCAATTTTCAGGTGTTGGCCGAAAAATATTCCTTTCTGTAGAACGAAACCATGGTCGTGAGAATAGATAGCAGGGGAAAGCGTGTTATAAGGAAATGTTTCATAGATTATTCCTAATTGTTCGTAGATAGCAGAGCTTATCACAGTGCAAATAAATCCGAATCATAGTTTCTTAACACAAATGTGTTCTTATTGTTCTCCGCAAAACTGATGTTATTGTATCTAGGCTTCACAAAAATTGTGTCATTCATTTCTATGAAGAAGGTAAACCCGAGAAGGGATATACAGAATAATCTCATTACAGTGATGAATCTTGGTGCACTGTGATACTTGCATGAGCTTAGATAACATCGAAGTGCAAAACATTTTGGCTGGACCTTGAAGTAAAAATAATTTTACGCAAAAATATCTTATGACAGGAATTTTTGTAATGATATTTGAGTGTACAAAGGATTTTTCACAAAATTACACATAATTACTGACGCACTCACATACATATCCATATCAGCATAGAAAAACATGAGTAGAGTTTCCAATCTCTTGCCAAGAGGAAGAGCACAGAAGTTTTTTTTTTCCAAAGCCTGACATGTCATTTGAATATACACTACTGTATTTAATCATGTGCAACATTTTCATTGAAATCAATTCAGTAAATCAGAGTGAGTGTTATTTTCTTGTGGATTAAATGTTCCAAAGGAAATGAAACCATGAAACCAGTGGTGTGATTCCTAACTCACAAATAAATATCAACAGGTGAAATGATCAATCAGGTTTTCATTTGGAATCAATCCTGCAAGATTTATTTAGCTTAAATAAAGAATTAAAAAAAGTATTTGCTACACATTACTCTGGTTTAGGAACGATTGCAATGTAAAGCCTTACAGCAATGACTGATGAAGGGTAGTCTTATGTAGGGACATATCTTTGTGCAAAGACCATATAAAAAGCCAATGTTTCCATGATACCCAATCTTGTGGAGCACTGGAGTAAATATTATTACAGGTATATCCTTTTGACAATCATCTGTGTAACAATTATTTGAGTCTAGTTGGGGCATGGTGTTCTTCGCCTATTTAATTGGCAGTTTTCTGCAATGACATTCTCTACAATGATTTTTTTCAGGTGCAATGAATTTGTTGTAAAGTACACCTTGAATTCTTTTTTATAGGGATCACATCCCAGAAAGTTACTATGGTATCATCACTTTTGTGTAAAAATAAAAGTACCAACCATGGTATAGGTGGTACACCACATTTCAAACCTAATTCATTCATAAGCTTGGGTCAAATTCTGAAGCAATCAAATTGCAAGACAATGTCAAATGAAATGTTTCCTACATCAAATTTCATTTAATGTGTCTCTCTGCAGGTCAAATTCCAGGGCAGAGGTTGAATTGCAATTCAACCTCCAAGGAAATTTGACCATTGAATTGCAAGACATTAAAATGCTATGTACCTTCTGGAATTTGGCTGATGAGCTGGTGCTCCCAAAATCTGAAAGTGAGGCATACCTCTCCTGAAAAATGATTCCCCTTTCAATAAATCAAAATAACTTTAAAAATGTGGCATCGATATACTCCATCCCAAAAAAAAAAAATCATCGCAAGAATTAATCCAGAAAATGTTTTCTGTCTGAGTAATCATACAACTTATTTTCAGGGACACCCTGTAACTGTATATATTGTGTAAGAAAAATTGCTTGGACCATCAGTATATCCCAGCAAACTTCGAAGCCTGCTGCTGCTAAATTGCCTTGTTTACGTTTCTTCTAGGTTCATGCTCGGCAGTTTTTTGCGACCTCTTGAGCATTTTAATTGCCACGTTCTTCAACTCGTTCCGAGTCATTGCTTTAGTCTTGCTGAGGGGGGAAAAACGAATCTTCTGATCTTCAGAACAGGAGTTTTATGGGGACGAGAGGCTATAAAAAAGCAACTGCAAGAATATTATGTAAAACATTTGCCTTGTTCGAAGCTCCGTGTAAAATTAACACGGCTTTTTTTATACTTCGAGCGAAGATCACCGAGAACTGTTAGGAACACAAGGTTATGCTTTCTTCAAGGATAACATGATGCTTCGAGAGCCTTCATGCAATTTACAGCGGAATATTTCCAATCCCCTGAATTCTTTCGACCAGAAAAAAATTCCATTCCGAACACGAAGAAAAATAAACAAAATATGCGAAAATAAGGAGGTCTCACCAAAGTTGCCGCAAAGATCCATTCCGTGCATTGCGAACCCCTTTTCCGGGATATGAAAGCCATAATGAGAGTTCAGCACAGACAACTTCTTTCCGTCCCCCTTTTCTGGACCTGTAATATAAAAAAAAAAAAATTCGAAATCAGTAAATGAGAAAAAAGGTTCGAATTGGCTGAACATTTTTTCAAAAGTTTGCACTATATGTGCAGAAAAGTAGAACTAATCCACGTCCCACGTTCCCGATGTGCCGATTCCATAAAATTGAGCTCATAACTTTTCTAAAAGTATGATATGTCGCGACAACAATACGGGCCCTGACTTAATATGCGAAGTATTTTGTTTCATTTAAAAAATATCCTGCTGGGAGGGTCCTCGAAACATGAAAGTACTGTACGGTACTGTGCGTATCTTGTTACTACAAATAAAGGGCGAGAATTGCTCTTCATTCAAGTGCCCTTTTAACTTCAGAGGCCCACTTCTGGGTCCCGTCATCACGTCAGCGAGAATTCGAACACACCCTTCCCACAATATTTTACCAGAGTTATCTGTCTACCTTTTTCCTAACTTCAGGCAATAGACATCACTGACTAAAATTATCTTCAACAACCCATCAGGTGGTGAAAAATCGACTGTGGATTAGTGATTGATTGATTGATGAACAAGCTTTATTCCCTGCTTGTCAGAGTTCACAAGGTTCAATAAGCACTCTTCCCACATCCCCCACCCATCCATTGAACATGTTCTGGCATATATAAAATAATTATTGATATGGGCATTAAATTAATGCATCACAGTGTATGAATATGCATGAATAATTCTTTGCCTTCCTTCCTTTTGGAATGACAAAAATCACAGTTTTGCAATCAATGAGCATAAATGAAAGCACAAGGTGTGTTCAACCTGTTCCTGGATATTTTTCAATTGTTTAAACAATCCAGGAAAAAACAAATGAAGCGAATACTATTTGTCAGACCTCTACAATTTGGGAGAGTATCTTTTCATTAAGTTGTTAGAACCCCAACTCTTTTGAGAGCTAAAATCTTATGGTGTAGAACACAGACCTCCTGTGCAACAGATTTTTGCACAGCAGACTGCCACTGAAGGCTGTTTTCCCTCCCAAACAATGGACTAAAACTACATAACAGATATCTGTTGATTTAAAAATAATGGCAACAGGTAAACATTTTTAATAATTAAATTTGCATCACAGACTTTTCACTTAACGGACTACTCTGTTTCAAAAATTAAGTCTGTTGTGCAGGAGTTGACCGTAATTAATCTAGATACTCATCATTTCCTTCTGAATAGCAAGTAAAATGTTTGTTGTTCAACTAACCTGTATGTGATGAAGAAGTGGAAGAATAAACCATATTTTCTCTTATCAAAACTGGATCTAGAATAAAGGCTTGTCTCTAATAGAAGCCAGGTGTCAGAAGAGCTTATAACAAATAATAGTCGCTTGGTCAAGAAGGAGAGAAGGGTTTAGAATTGAATCTGAGACTTCTCTTGATCCCAAGAGTCCTTCACGCCCACTTATTAAACGTGAAAGAGAGAAACTCTTTTTCCATTATCAATTCTTGTAGCATTCCTCTCTTATTTTTCGAGAAAAAGCTGCTATCAAAGGGTTTTCCAGATTTTTATAGGTGGTTGGGTTTATCTTGTTTTTTTTCTCATATTTGTCTTTTGTTGGGCATTCTTGACTTGTGAATTTTTGCCAATCCCTATTCAAAGCCAGTCTCTAATGCATGCAGAGAGACAAATGTAATATTTTGAATGAGCACCATGGGCCTATGCTGCAGAATACATGGAATATACAGGTGGTAGCCCTCTATAAAAAAAAACTGAAAGGACCAAGAAAAACTTCAACTTTAGAGAGACTTTTGTTGTAGAGAACCCCAATAGCATTAAGAAAGGAACACATGGGTAACTTGGACAAAAAGTCCTTTTTGCATAGTGACAAATCATTTTGGACAAGATTTTGGAAGAGGAAGCGCACCTGTATTATTTTTTTTCAAGGGAGAAGTGCGTCCTGGAAAAAATGCGATTCTTGAACTCTGCGGATGCCGCATGACAGAAAAAAAATGCATTGAAACCTAAAACCATGAAGAAACAAGGTTCGGCATCCACTGAGTTTTAATTGGGGGAGTTTTCTGGGGCCGTTTTTCTTTCCGGCTGGAATAGCGGACAACAAAAAAAACAACCGCACAAAATCAGTACTTCTTCCGTATATAGGTGTGTGTGTGTGTGTGTTTTCTGTCATTGTAGCAACGGATGAAAAAAAAAGCAAAACAAGTCAATGACTGAAAGAACCAGAGGAAGTTTCCGGTGCAGGGCAAAACGAGCGGATACGAGACGGTCCGGTGCTCGGAAGCTCGTCGTCTCGCATAGCTGACTTTTCTCTCTTTTTCTATTCATATATCATTTATTTTTTTGTTTCCATCCACGCGTCCTGAGTTTTTGTTGCGGACTGGACAGAGAAGAAATGCTTTTTTACAAGAAGGATCGGCCCTTTTGCGAAGTTTTGTTTCTTGGAGGACGTGCGGGTCGTGTCACAAGTGCGATTTTTCACCTGACGGATCGGACGGTCATTACTGCGGCTCTTTTCGGCTCGACCGCGCGAGTCCATGAGTGCATCCATCGGTAGTTCAGATCCCATGTCTATCGACTTCTTTTTTTTTGTGTGGGTGGGGCAGAAGAATTTGAGCAAAGCAGTGTAAGGCAATTCTACTTTATTCCCACGGAAGTAGTCAAATTTTAGGCATTCACACACTCATCCCGGCCTCATTGCGTCGTATTTACCCACGCGCATATTTTGCTTGCCAAATAAAAAAAAATAACTTCAGAAGAGTGATTGTGATGGACGGATATCACTTTTAACCCTTTTGTAGCAGAGCTGGGATTTACTCGAAGAATTTTATTCCACAAATCCAAAAAATCAAAATAATGTAGTGCGATCAATAGAGCCTAAGTCGAGCAAAATGATATTTTTTTTCTGAAGAATCTAAAAAAAATATATACTGCTGAGTGGCTGTTTTTTGTTGTTGTTTCAAATTCTGGTTTCATGATGATTAGCATATTCCGCGATTCCAAGATAAGCAATGGGTTTCACTTAATTTCGTATACAGGATTTATTGGCATCTGGGAAAGCTGAAATAATTTTAATTTAGGGTTACCTGTTATTGTGTTCGTGAGTTGAGTAATTGTATTTATTCTTTCTTTTGAAGAAAAATCCAGTTTGGCCACGGTCTCATGAGCATGAATTATACACGGACTAACTGCTCGGAAAAGTACACATTTTCTCACGGCTGTCGTGTCTGTATATTTGCGACCCACTTGAAGGAAAAATGGAATATTATAAAACCTATTTTAAAGGATAAAATTATTTAATATTTTCCAATGCGTCATTAGAAGGTCATAAGTTTCCGAAAACTGTATGTATCTTCTCCTAAATTCATTTGTATATTCGGGCTTCTTTCAGCTGAGATAACTTTGCAATTCTCGTAATTTATTCGGATTACAGGTATTTATCATTTTGACCTTTTATGAAGAAAGAACTGAAGGAATTACATTTCAGTGGGGACGTCAGAATATTTTTCATACCGAACTCCGAAAAGTTCCTGAATATTCAAAAATATTTCGGATATCCCCTAATTTATTCGGCATTTGGACTTGATCAGCTAAAATACTTCCGTGGTTTTACTCTTTTTCCAAGATATACACACTTCAAGTCATATCAGAAGCAATAGTTGAAAATAAATCCCATTTCAGCGTAGTCTCATTATAAAAACAGTTCCAACTGATCTTCCGAAATCGATTCGGGATTATTTTACAATGTCAAACAGTTCCGAAAACATTTTGTATCCTTCGAAGTTTATTCTGATATTTGGGTATCCGTCAGCTAGAATATTTCTGTCATTCTCTTCATATTCTGAGTAATATTCATTCGGTCGAGTCGGTAGAAGTAACTCGAGGAATTTTAATAAAGATGGGGGCGTATATAGAAGGAGTTTCTCCGAAAGAGTAACTTCGAAGAAATTTCTGAACTTCCCATGAAAAGTGTTCGGATACTTTATAATTTAATCTTTTATTCGGACTTGTTTGAGATGACATAGTGCATTTTTCTTCATCCTCGCCAATTTCCAATTATTATATAAGTTATGTCATGTCGGAAGCAATAACTGAAGAGAATGCATTATTTCCTCGTGGGCGTATAGAAACAGTTTCTACCGAAGTTCTGAAATCGAATCGGAATAATATTCGATTATTTCCTGATGTGCTCAAAGAAACCCATGATGGGTTACTTTTCAGCGTGGGTGGATCTGTTCACTATGATTTATCTGTCATTAACTGTCTTCTTTTGTTCAATACAAGGTCCTTAAGGTAGTTATGGACAGTAAATAACACGGATGCAGTCTCTTTGTTACATGCTCCTATACGTACTAAAGGTATCCAGGAATCAATTACCTGGAATGTGCGTCACATCGCGTCATAACAGGCAATTTTTTTTACAAGGTTTCTACTTCGGTAATAAAAGCAGAGATTCTCTCAAGAAATACATCTCGTGTCCAAGAAATGCATATCGGTTTCCGATTATTGCTGAATTATGAAATAAGCGGTTTAGGAGCATGACGACGACTATACTGCCTGGGCAGAAAAATAAACGATTTGAGCCAGGAAAAAGGAATTCGCGAGATGATGCATTTTAGCCATGATACGAGGTGTTTAAAAAAGTATTCAGAATATAAATCGAAATAGCACATGATCGAGCGTGAGAAAGGAATATTTTTTGGAAAAAGCATTCTTTGGCACAAGAAAAGAATTCCGCCCTATTTGACATATTTTTTGGGAAATTTTCAAAAAAGTATCCCTGATGGCAGCTTCCTGCTCTTCACTCAAAAAATGAGGCACACATTTTGCAGATTTCTTATGGCATTGTCAAGTTTCTCCTTCAGATTTGTTGAAGTTTGAATGGCATTAATTCCAATAAGGGTGGCTTGAAGTGTACCAATTTTATGCAAGCAAAAATAAATGTGTTTACTGTACGTTTTGAATAACTCTAGCTGGCTTCTGCAGACTTTTTGCAATCAGAAATATAACTACAGGGGTTTGTCTCTAGGCCACTTTATAGTTTCTTACCTTTTAACCATACCAGTTTCTATGTTGGCAAGCCAGTAAAATTTCTGTCTCACATTCTTGGATGTGTTTTTTGCGGAAAATGCCGAGATCCAGGCCTTCCAACGGAATTCTGTCCGTTTCTTTTTTTTTATGTCATGATAGCTGCCACCTTCTCATTCGAAGTGGTAGCTGTGAAAGCAGCTGGCAATGAAAATGGTGGAATTACTATTCAATTAATTATAGGAACCCTTGGTATTTTTACCATTATGCCAATTTCAAACATTTTTAAATGAGGGAGAGGTGGGGTACACCAAGACAATCTGCAAAAAGGGCTCCTAATTTTTCATGAAGGGTTTTCATGAATACAGGTTGACTTTAGAAAATAATTTCTGAAAAATCTGTCCAGTACAATTGAATTTTATCTTGTGCCAAAATATTTTAGCTCCTGAACACTTGATTGATTGATAGGCAAGCTTCCTTTTCTGCTTTTCAGCATTTATAAGGTTCAAACAAGATTTCCTATGTCTAAACCCTCTCCCCACCCCACCCACATCCATTCAAATATATATCATCTTATCAGGATAAAAAAAAAACAATTTATGCTATATATGGGTACATGTGATACCGTATTGAAATTTGTCCACCCAGCAATTTGATGGTTAAATTTCCTTGCAGGTTGAGACCCAATTTATTTCTGCCCTGCAATTCAAAGCATCAAATAGAAAGTAGAAAAAATTGAATTAGATGTTTTCTGACAATTCAAGGGCTTCACAAATTGACTCTATGGTCCAGCAATGGACTAAAGTCATATTGAGAGGCACTATACTTGCATTGAAAGAAAAATAAAGTACATCACAGAACATATAAATGCACAAAGGATATAAACGCATACACTTTCCTTTAATTGCAAAAAATAATTGTTCTTTGACTCAAACGAATAGTATTTCAAGTTCTACTCTGAGAACATTTTTTAGACACTTTGTATTTACTCTTGTGGTTTCCAGGATAAATACAGAAATACATGGTCTGGATTTCATCCCACTCCAGGCAGTAAGGTCTGGAAAATAATATTCTCAGAGAGGAAATAACGAGATTAATCTCTTCGATCAGGTGCAAGCTTTTCTTGGTTCGCTGACCAGAGTAGGCAAGGGAAGACATCAGGTATGAATCTGTACCCAAAGCAGCTCCGGAAATGTGTACCTTCATATCCTCTTCTCCCCACTAGTAATTTTACCGGATTTCTTAAGTGTACAGTATTTCAAGAAAACAGTAAGGGTTTCTGGGCAAGATTCCCTTGTGCATCACGGACACAGAGATTTTCTGCAGACACAGGGATATTTGAGAAATTTGTGCAAGAGTAATTTTAATGTGCGCAGGGGCTTAATTTTATTTGAAATTTCGCGGATCATGGTTTTTTTTTTTTGCATGGAAGGTTCACTTCGATATCATTGAAATATGTGTCCCAACATCTGGACAATGTCTCAAGATACACTGGACAGTTTGCCAAAACTTCCCCAGAAGTGGAAATAACCTTCCATTCTGAAGAATACAATGCAGTATTGCCATTCCATAAACAAACTGAGCTAAAGTTTAGACCAAAATTAGAATAAAGCTTATTGTCAATTTAATCAAACTCATTTCCTACAACAAGAAAAATTTGTGCTTGTGAGGTTTTTTCTTCAGAATATTTTATACTTTTAATTTTTGAAATTATTCCTCTCATGGAGTGCTTTTTATAGCCTTTCGACTCTTTCCCTGGCAAAATTACTGATTCTTTGCGGATTTCTTTGCCTAGTTACTTTTGTCCTCTTTTCGCAATTTTAGAGAATTCTCTGTCTATCATTTCTCTCATTGCATTTCATGAGCAAATTTGATCGAATGAATGTCCAGACATTTCGATACATGCATGCAATTTGAGAATGAATATACTCCGCTTTTTTTGGTTCCCTGATTACATGTAGGGGAATGCAAATTTTGGGGAACATTTTTAAAAATCGGAAGAAACGGAATTTTCAGCAGCCTGATGATTGGTCCATATTGAAGATAAAATGATTTTTAACTTTTCCGTGTATCTAAATTTTTTTTACAAAGTTTGACATCAAATTAGCTGAAGTATCTTTATAATTGCTTGTTGTTTTCAATTCGAGTTTAAATCCCAAATAGACTATAATGAGCAATTCAAAGAAAGGAAACATGTTGATTTCTCGAGGTTGAAAGTTGCTGCTGTGGATTCTCTTTCTAGAATTTCCATTCATGCCATGGGTCTGGAGATTCTTCTCTCTCTATCTCTCGCCTCTCTCTGTCTCTATTTCTCTCTAGAAAGCCGCATTAACAAGTGAGAGATTTTCATCAGCACTGAAAAGACAATGGTGAAGCACTCAAGCCTCACCAGGGAAGATGACGGGGCGGAAAAAATAAAAGCGCATCACGCACAGATGATCCTGAGATCTGCCCTTCAATTATAATCTCTCTGCGTTTTATCCGCCTGCCGACCAGAAAAAAACAGCAGAAAAAGTGGTAAAAGACCCAGTCAAATTGGACGTGGGAACAGTTACCCCTCCGTGTAGTATATCACACTTTTTTTTTTTAGTCCACCGCCGAGTATTTCCCAATTTGTCTTCACACATTTGATAATTTGTGAACGGCGAATTTGTCTTCCTCGAGAAATTGTTCATAATTCCATCTGCC
The DNA here is from genome assembly GCA_905338405.1 of Notodromas monacha. NCBI lineage: Eukaryota > Metazoa > Arthropoda > Ostracoda > Podocopida > Cyprididae > Notodromas > Notodromas monacha. The sequence continues at coordinate 3,368 of CAJPEX010004299.1, read as the reverse complement.
GGAACTAGGACATGTCTGGATTTTTTTTTCTCAACAGAGAATTTTTCCCCTGGTTGGAAAAAATACCCTATTTCCCTGATTCGGCAGATTCGAGCTTTCGTTTGTCGGGATTAGAAAACTCGTGAATCGTGATGGAGAAATAAATTATAGGTAATTGGTTCGCCTATAGATTCAACGAGATATTTTCGATCATAATTTCATTCCCCAAAATATATCTAAAATATTTGCCGGAGAGGTTCATTTTGAAAATCTTGATTATGCGCTTGGTCCGAATATATATTTTCAATGATTCCCAATTTGAATACCGTGCATGAAAAAATATCATACGTATTGAATGTTTCATTCGCAAATATCAATAATCAAACGCAAAAATCACCGTATCATTCCGATGACAAAGTGGCTATATTTTGAAGAAATAAATACGAGGTTTTTTTAAATCTGAAATTTCAATGTGGATGTATCGTGTTCATTTTTTGGTGACAAAATGAAGCAATTTTCTTAGATTTCTGCCTGATCCAGGCATAAATTTGAAAATTCCATACATAACCTTAAAAATTGAACGCAATAAATGTATGTTTTTTATCATTTGGTCTTGAAACCTGTGAAGAAGAAAAAAGGAATGGAAGCAAACCATTTAAATTTAACGCTTGAGTTTCGAACTTGATGGGTCAGTGTTGAGAACAAAATCGAGTGATCCAAAAATCTGTTGAACACTTTCATCAGACTATCATGCTTTACGTACCAACCAAAATGTGGTTGAGATTTCTTCAAATTTTCATTTTAAAACGCGAAATTCCAAAGATGTTCATTGAAATCTTTTTATGTTTTCTGCTCGAAGAAGTACAGTTTATTTTGCCTTCGCCACTGTATTGAACGTTCGGATCTCCGTTTGTGAATTGGACATGAAAAGAAGGAAATTGAAATGTCAAGCTGTTCAAGTTTGAAAACCACCAGACAGCAAATTTCTTGATGATTTTTCATGACATGCATATTCCATTGCGTTTCCTTCATCGCTACGGATGCGCTCAAGAAAAAAATGTTTCGAATTCGAAGATACTCTTTTCCGAAGAAAGCATCATACGAAAAAAAGATATTTTGTCCTCTACAGTATTTGAAAAACGATTCGATTTTTTGCTCAGTCAGACGAGGAAAATGTTTGCCTCATTCGTTTTCGTCCACAGAACTTTTTATATTTTTTTTGCGCAATAATTTCCTACTCCTCCCTCTCGAGGAATAAATTAGTGTTGATAAAATTGAGCGAAAGTTTTTGCAAACCTCCTTCCGAATTTAAATCTAAATCAAGCCCTTTCAGAGCACAAAAAAAATGTGTACCCAAAAGCAAGAAAATTTCGAGCACAGAGCTAAATTATTCGTCTAACGGAGAAACAAGCAACAGGCGGTTAATCCACTGCAGCTCCCCCCGAAAAAAACCGCGGATTAGCGAAAAAATCAACCAAAGAATGACCTCTTCCGAAAGGAAAAATAAAAAACATTTGCGAGGAAAAAGAAAAAGAATTTCGCCAAGTACTGACGCTTATTAGCGATGTTTTTCCCCGCAAAAGCGCCTCTTGACGAATAAGTTCCGTGATGACTGAGTTTCCCACGTCGTAACTGCTTTTTGCGGGCTTCGGATTTCACGCACACTTTTCCGGGCATTACCGAATTTCCATTCACCTGCCCTTATTCATCCTGCTAACGTGTCAAACAACTTCCCATGCAAGACCCCCCCAACAGCAGTGATTGAGTAAAGCAGAAAGAAAACAAAAAGAAATATTAAAACGTCGACCGTGATTCATAAATTTCTTGCCGAAAGTCTTCCTCATCGTCTGAAAGCTCTGGATCTCATGACGAAAATTAGCTCTTCCGAGAATTTCCGTGCGTCCGAAAAACCTAGTTAGTCTATACGAAATAGATAATTTCGGTGCCTGAATAAAATACGAGAGAAAATCTTCCTGTGGGGGAATATATGAGTGAGCAAAAAAAAAAAAAAAAAAAAAACCGTGTGAATTTCGCAGCCCACATTTCAACCTGATGCTGAGAAAGCGACAATGATAATAACACCTGGGAGGAAAACTATATATACAAAGTACAGAGAGAAAAAGAAGACGTTAGAGAAAAGTTTATTTTCTCTCGTCGTCCTATAAATTCCTTTTTGTTGATGAGTATAGCAGCAGCAGTTGATCTAGTGGCCTGTATTCAATGGGGATTTCGAGGAAGATTTTCTTTTCGCTTCCTTTTTCTTTGGTGTTGTTGTTTTATTTTTATTTTTTTACTTACAGTCCTATGGTGCGTTTATTTCCGTTCCGCCTATCCGAACAGCAGGTGGCGGACCTGAGACAAACCAATCTCCCGGCCAATTTATCCTGAGTTTCGGCTAATTCTGCTTCCGGGATGGCTGGCTTTTCTGGACAGATGGGTCAGCTATTTCTTCTGTCATTTTGGAAACAGACCGCGAACATCTTCAGAAAACGTCGATGTACTGTTTTTTTTTTGGGGAAAATATTCCTGCACGAATTTCGTGGACGGCGGCGAGGGAATTCTTTTTCTTCAATTTTTTTTTCAGGGCTGCTTGTTAATTTTCATGCATTAAGTTGAACATTTTCTCAGACTGATTGATCAATGAAGCGATTCTTTTCAACGACGTGCAGTGCAGTGATTCCATTCAGAGACACGCAGTGACAATTTTCTGAAAACGTTGATTTTCAATGAAATTTTCTTGAGCGTAGCTCATACACGACATTGAGGCTATCACTTCTTCGAAATTGCTTTTTTGGAGGTTACTTATTAATTTGGAGGCGTTCAAAGCACACAATTTTGCTCAGACGATGTTGGAAAAATAAAAGGAAATTCTTTTTTGTTGTGACATGCAGTAATTTTTGAAGCATGCGACAGAGTTTCAGAAAACGTCGATTTTCTCCAGTAAAATTGACGTGCGCATTCTGTGCAGGTTCAATTATCGAATTTCAACGCGTCGAAAATCGGTTTTTGGTGGCTATAATTATTTCTTTTGAAAGTACGTTGATAGTACACATCGTTTTCACAAAGGAGGCGCGAAACGGCAGACAGTAAATGCAAGTCCTACTATTTCCTAGAATATTCCTGTGTTATTATTCTTTCTTTTTCATACTAGTGAACTACATTTAGTGGTACATTTAGAGGCCTTCCTGTTGATGGAATTTAGTTCGGAAATACAGTGAATTTGATCCTGATTTCCTTAAATCCCAGATCATCAAGAATCACAAAAAAAATCGCAAAACGATGAGGAGAAAAGAGGGCATGGATTGACCAGTAGGACAACTGTGGTGAAGCTCCAGGGGTCCGTGAATGACCGACGACCATGGCAACGGGAAGTTGTTTCGCTGCTCCTT
>CAJPEX010004298.1:0-22675 GCA_905338405.1 Notodromas monacha | reverse complement strand
CTTCCGTCTTTTCATAATCTTTCGTTTTTTTTCTTCTTGCTTTTTGTGTGCCAGGTTCACAGCGAGTTGGAAGGGGTGACGGATAAACTTGGCCGCGAAGCCAGGTCCGGGATTTTCAACGTGAAACGTCACCAGCCGCGTTCACCGAGAACACCAACAGCGGCTCCGATCGGGTTAGTTTATTTATATTTATAAGTATATATACTTTTTTATTCTTCTCTTTAAAAAAATTTGCATTTCTTCCCGTTTGCTTGGTGTTTCTTTTTTTGATTTTCTCACCTCCTCATGCTCCAAAGTCTCCGGGTTGTCTCGTGTTTTTTTTTCTTCATTTATTTCAAATCTCATACGCTTTCCGTCTGTTCTGCAAAAACGGTTTTGCGTCACCTGTGTCGGCATTTTGGCACTCGTGTGGTCCGTGTATTTTAGTTCGTTTCTCGCTTGAAGAGAAATCTGCAGCGGAAAGGGTATGTTTCCGTGAGGGTTTGTTCGGAAACTTCAGAGGAATGTTTTCCTCTGCGGAGTGGAAGCCAGTGGAAAGACAGAAAATTGGAATTTCTTTGTGGACAGAAATGACTGGCGAGGTTGAACGGGGGTTCGAATTGTTCAAGGGCCACTGCTGAAAAAAAAAATTAGATTTTTTTTTCAGGCCTGTGCTGAATCCTGCGCAAATATGAAAAATTATTATATTTTTCTGAGTTTATCTTCAATGCTGCCTTTGGAATTTTTAGACTCGCGAAATTTCAAGGATTGTTTCTTTTGATTGAAAAGATGTATTTTTCGAAGCATTCCACAGTTGTTGTTGGATATCTGAATCAATTTTCGCCGCGAACCAGTTCTTGGAGGGCCTTTTTTAAATTATATAAAATGAAATTAATAAATTATTGAGGGTTTTCTAGGACTTGAATTCCGCGTGGAAATTTCTTCAGATTAGATTACTTCCATTGATGAGCAACTGAAAAGCAACATGTTCGATATAATTTTAATGTTTTTTTTAATATTTCCTTTTTTCATTGTCATCTAATGTGAGTGTGTAATTGAACGCGAATACTTGAATCACCGTAATTTGTTGTACTATTAATCAAACCACGGATGCGGAGTGTTAAATTTTTTTTTCAAACATGAGCGTCTAACACTAAATCATTTTAGGAACACAATCATGAAGTTCAGTCGCGTTTCAGCATTTTATTTTGACTTGCCATCAAGCTGCAGAGTACATTTTATCTGAACGGAATAATTTTTCTTAATTTATACTTTACTGGAAGGGAAATGTTGTGCAATTTGTCAAAATATTGGAATGGGGGGCTTCTTTCTGTGATTGACGCACTGCAGCAACGTTCGTCGAGTCGTAATTTTTCATTTGTGTAATTTTTGAGAAAGCGTGTTTTTAAAAAAAATGTTCGCGAGAAAGTTCATGCGAAAATGTTTCAATTTTTTATGCCTCAATTGTTGGGAAGCATGTGAACGCGGAAAGATTGAGGAATTATTTTGAAAAACTTTTTTACCGCATGAACTAGAAGAATTGAAGCAGGTGTCGTCTTTGATTTGAAGCCAACTTCCGCTAAATGCTGTGTTTTTTTTTATCGTGGGAAAATGTGCGTAAATTCTGTATCGCGTGATGCCAACAACGACGGCGGAAAAAAGCGTGATTAGATTTCCGAAAAATTGATGTACTGTAATTTTATGTACCAGAGGTGAAATGATTCATTGAGGTTCATGTCGTAGCAAAAAAAATTGTTAGATAAAAGAAGCAATCTATTTTCATGGTGATTCGATTTTTGGAAGCATTTTTGCGGAAGTGATAATCGAGTACAGTACAGCTGTAATATCTTTCTCTATAAACATTTCTCGTGTGGAGTGCTTAAATATTTCACATGAATCCAGCACAATACATTAAATTTGGTTTGTATGCTTGAGAAACTCAACTGATACTTGAAAATTGAAAGTTTTTTTTAGAACATCCACCCTTAGAAATCTGTACAGGATATTGCTTAGAAAAACTTAATGTCAACAAAAAGTGTTAGCGTTTACCTTTCATTCAAAGTAAATGTTCGCTATCAAGGTTCAAATTTATTTTGGAAGATCAGTTTTCAACACTGAAAAGCATCTGAGAAGGCCAGAGATCTTGAATACATGCAAGTTTAATTTTTAACCAAACTTTTTTTTTTTAGTTTTAGCAAATTTATTCTGAAGTCCTCATGAGTTTGTTGTAATAATATTTCACTGTATCTTACAATTCATACGTGCGGGCATTTCATGTGCAGTATTTATTTTACCTTGTCCCAGCTGGAACCTCGCGTTGTCTGTCAGACCGGAACCCTTGTACAACCCCAATCGACGCGATTACAGAGTTCTTTATCCCACGATGATCGCTGAGCCCGATCGTCGCGAATTCGCGAAACCCGTCGCCAACCTGATGGACACTGGCGTGTCCCCGTTTCCTTCATCCTGTTTGATAGCAACGCGTCCGCGGCGATTGAAACAAGAGCGACACCTAGATGCGATAAATTTAGATGCTTGCGGAGATTTTGAACACGACTTCGCGCCGTGTCTCTTGCCCACCGTGTCTGAGGTCGACGACTTGTTCGGCACTGGTAGTTTTGATTCTGTTGTGCAGCATCATAGGCCTGGTCGCCGGCGGCATCGGTGAGAGGCGAAAAATAAACGGAAAACGGAGATTTCTTCTGCCTTTTTCGTCCATGAGGGAAAAAACAAAGAGGATTTTTCATTGATATTTTACAGACATTTTCTGTTTGAACGCGGTATCGTATTTCACCCTATGCTGGCTAAACAAATTGGCTTTAATGTATTTTGTAAATGCATGAAATTTCGGTCCTCTGACCTACGAAATTAAGATCGATTGTCGTCATAACTTTTCTGGACTTAGCTATTAATTTGTGCTGCAATTTTTCCGTCGTATTTAGGTTGAGACGTTTGAGAAAGGATTTTTTTTTTCAAATGTCGTTCATCGTTTTCATCATGAAAATCAATTTCAGGAATTCTAATCGGTCTTGAGAAGAAATCAGAATAATTTTGTGACCCTTCTATTTTAATTTTGGTACTGTATAATTGTTTTGAAAAAGATGCATTACATTTCAACTAAAATGAATGATCTCAAAATCTTCCGATGGGAAATTCCGGAGAGGGATAATGTTGTAGAAAATTTATTTATCGTTTTAATGAAAATCAATCCCGGAAACTCTTGATCGCAATTCCGAATCAATTCTGTGAATTGTTGAACTGATTTTCTGGAAGTTATGAAATTTTCATTTTTACAGTATTTCGGAAATTTATTTGCTTGAAAATACAAATTTGAGCAGAAAATTTCTCTAAAACGAGTTCGTCTTACAGTATTCAAGTTATGAATTCTTGGGAAAAACTCTTTCTCTAATTTAGTGCACGACTTTTTTTTTTAATCATTTTATTTTGGCGTTTTTAAATGGGAATAAAAATGATAGCTCGACTTCTCTCAATTTTCCAAATTTGTGTTTATGAACAAACACGCTTTTTAATGTCTGTGGAATTTTTCAGCTGGATATCTGGAATTTTTCGCATTTTTAATTTGCATTTCTGAAGATTCTCTTGAAAACAAGCTAAATGTGATCAGAAAATGTCTCTATAAAAGAAAATATGCCTTATTTCAGTGAGGGATTCTAATGAAAAACTCTTGCTCTACTTTGATTGCCTCATTTTTCGTGAGAAACGATTCATTTTATCGTTTTTGAATAGGGATTCAAAATAATGGCTTGACTTGTCTCGATTCTCTTAGGAACAAGCACGTGGTTGGATCGTCGCCGAACAAGAGCGGGGATCCGCAACAGTATGAAGAAATTCCGGACGACTTTAAGCCAGCTGAAAACGGCGATATTGGAGGTGAGAAACTCGTCTTAATTAGTTCTGTCGGTTGCGGTGATTTTGAAAAGATAGGATATTTTTTTTTTACTCCTTGCTTGTCCAGTGTTTTTTTGCCCACTTCTCACGACCTTTTTTTCTCCCCTCTTTGCCTGGTGTTTTCATGCGCCAAAAAAAGCTTACATGCGGTTGCCAAAAAAAATCGAAATGGCAGCGATGTGTCGGCTGTTTTTGCGCTATTGAAACTTTTTTTTAGGTGCCGATTTTGGTGCAAGTTTCTATGAGTCACCTTCCTTTTTTTTCTGCAGCCAATAGACTTCAAGTTGCCTTTTCCTTCGAAATGGAAATCTAAAGGAAATAATTACTAGTTATTCAAAACTGTGCAAATATTGGAAAACTCGAAATTTATTCTAATCTCTTTTTTTCTGTCATCGCTTTTATTTGAGCTCTTTACGATCTACGTTCCAAATTCCTAAAAATGTTTTATATTTTTTATTGAACGGTTGAATTTTGAAAAAGTCCCATCAAATCCGAAAGTAGTTTTTTTTTTCATGAAATTCTGTCGAACGAAAAATTTTACAGATGAGAAAATGTCGAATAAAAAAATTCTCAAAATTCTAGGGATGTTTCGAGGAATAATATTTTCCATTTGTGGAATTGTCCACTGAAGGACAGAGTGAGCTGCGATTATTTTATACGCTTCCCGCGACTATCCATGCATAATATTTTAGAAACGAATAAATCGTGAGAATTTTCGTCCTGGACTTCAAAAGTTTCCTTTTTCGGTAAATAGGTGTCGCCTGAATCTACGCACTATTTGTTTTGGGTCTGAAGTATGGGTAGGATATGCAGTACTGTATTAGGATATTGCACCACCTAACCCTGATTTGAATTACGGTATGTTCCATTAGGCGATTTAATATTAGTTTAAGCTTCTTATGTCGCCTTTTTTTGGTCATGGGGCTCTGGCGACATCTGGTGGACATATTCCCGAAGACTAGGTCGGGCCTAGAAGTGAGAAGAAACGATGTTTCATCCATTTTAAAACCAGATTCAGAGAGTAAAGAATATCCTAGGATCGCGTGTGTTGAAGCAGTTGTGTTTCGATTGTCTTCGTAATGAGCGTGGTTATTCATGGAGTGTTCCTTCTCGAATGATCTAGAGTCGACTAAAGTAAACGGGACCAAGTCACCGGAAATCCAATACGATATCCCTGTCGGTGAGTACGAGGAGAGAAAAAAACAAAAAAAATATATCTACAGGGATTTTAATCCGTAGTTTTGGTCCTCGGTGACGTAAGCCTGGCTTTTTTTTTTTTGTTTACCCTTCCAGTGAAAGTACAGTAGTTGTTTTGCTACTCACATGGTCATGCCTTTTCTGTGTGCGTCCGTTTATTAGTTGCTGCTGCTGATGTTGTTGTAGAATACGGTGTTTTTTTCTGGTATACCTTTTTCTTTGTGCTGTTGACGTTCGTTAACAATTTCTGGGATATTTTTGCTTATAATTTTTTTTTTTAATCGAAAGCGGGGGTTTTTCATAATTTTGTGTCTGATTTGTGCAGAGGCTACCAGAGAGGGACTTCCGCCAGGAGTTATGTACCGCGTGAGGGCGACTTACAGGTACCAGAAAGAAGATGTGGACGAGTTGTCGTTCGACGTGGGCGAGATCATTCAAGTTATTGAATTTGATGATACTGAGGACCAGGTGAGGCGTTGTGATGTGAGGAGATATATTTTTTTGGATAATTAAAGGGACAGGCAGGTGATTTTTTGTTCGTTTGTAAGCTGCTGGGATCACGGAAAATAGGCTGTGTATATTTAAAAATGTAGCTTGAGTGAAACAAACTCGAAAAAGTTTCAAGAAATTCCGGTCAAGTTTTGTTTTTCAATTATGTTCTCTGTGGAGACGAGTTTTTCTTCTAACTTTTAAAAACATGTGACGAATTTTTCATTTTTAAATTTTTTCTGGTTCCTGACGGTTTCTTAGTGGAAACTATCAAACTTATTTAAAACTGTAAACTGTAACTTTAGGGGGAAAATGTTTTGCCTTGATTCTGTGACTGTGCTTTATCGAGATTATTTGATAATTGTCAGAAAAATAAAATAAAAAATCTTAAAATGCGCAGCGTTGAAAGTTAATTAAAACCTAGTTTTTGTAGCGAAGCTTTATTGCTGCAGAAAATACTGTATACGAAGTGATGCTCTAAAATTTCTTATATTGTCTTGCGCTAATTTTGAAACGACTCCTCTATTTCATTTGAACAGTATGGTTAGAAAAAATATTTCTAGCTTGAAAAAATATCTAGTCTAAAAAAAAATTCTAGTTTAAAAATATTTTAGAATGTTCAGGTGTGCCGAGGAAGAGACTTCTGAAGGAAGTACAGTATTTCTTACACATCTACAGTATTTTTGTTTAATTTCATTTTTCAAGATTAGCGCAATATTGAAAATTTTTAAGCATGTCAGGTTCTGTATACTGTAAGGCAAAAGTGTGTGAAAAGATTTTCCATCTAATTCCATTGAAGAGAGATAGAAATGAGTCTTGAATTATCTGCTGCAGAAGCACTTCAGATCGTTTAATGTCCATAGGCCGCCGTTTCCCACGAAATCTTTTTCCTAGTTGTGTTTTAAACTGTGAGTCTCATGACATTTTCCCCAGGTATTTGGGAGCTTGTTGTAAGGGGATGTTACTGTATCAGATATTGAAACTTTGAATTATTTGCGGATGGAATTGCTGGCGAATTTTCATTCAGCTCATTCATTGTTACTGCGCATGGGGTTTTTGGGTGTCCATTCAAAATCACATGTTTAAACTGCAGTATTCGTGAGCAATTTATTTACTGTCTCAGTTTTTTTTTTATGCCATGTGAGACAACCTGTTGAAGCTGAAATCGTCGCTCGGATGACCCAAGTGACCTACTTTTAGGAAATTCCCACGTTATGCGTTTGTTGCGTGAAAGGAAGTTTTAATATATTCCATTGGTGAAGAATTTGTTTGAAGTATGTTTCAACTACGCTTTTTTCTTTCGTTGAATTTTCTTGTTTTAATTTTCAAATCTGTGTCGTGCAACATGTGTACCGTAATCATAACTTCAATGTGACTGACTGTATTTGATGAATTTGCAGGAAGAAGGTTGGTTGATGGGAGTCAAGGAGAGCACTGGTGAGAAGGGCCTGTTCCCTGCCAACTTCACCCGTCCAATTTAGTTGGCTGCGAATGAAGCGGAAGCAAAACCTATAACATCCTCTTGTAAATATACTCCATGAGAAGCCTGCCATACCTTTGACAAGAAGCGAGAGAGAGAAAGAGGGAGATGAAAAAAACTCGAGAGAGCAAAATTTATTGCGAAGAATTGACGACCAATTTTTGCTTCTTCCGCTCGCTCGTCAAACGCCGCTCTCCCGTTTGCGTTTTTTTTTTCGCGAGCAACCAGAACATCAATTCACTTGTTTTTTTCCTTCCTTCCTCGGATTACGCGAAGGAGGAAAAGCCTGATTGAATACTCAAAAAAAAAACAAAAACAAAACACCATTGTCTTCTCATCGCCTCAGATCATGGGTTGTGAGATGAAAGAATGGGATTTTTTGTTTTCTTTTATTGTAGTCTACGTGGTGCTAAATGACAATCCATGACTATATGCGATGTGGGAGGAAATTTTAGCTTGGAAGAAGAAAGAAAGGCTCGAATGTAGTTGTATTCAGTTCAACAAAATTTCTGTTGGAACCTTTTTTCGAAAAAAAAATGAGTCTTGGTATATCTTATCTTGAGAGGCTTAATGCTAAGTTTTTCTTTGTTTTTTTTTCTGCCTTGGAATGTGTGCGTGCAAACGTGTCCATCTTTCATTTCACGCGTGTTTCACTGTTTGTTCCGGCCTAATTTTTCTATTTCGAGTCGTGCAATAATCGTGTAAAAAGGTTTCTGTGCCTCGGGATTTTACGTTTGTCCTGGTAACATGTATATGCGGAAAATTTTATTTCATTTTTTTTTTCGTGCGAATGGTTTGAACGGATTTGTGGTTTTAGCAGGGATTGTGATTGTGAATGATTGTCCAACAATATGCTCAGCGAACAACCTGTGTTTGTATTCGGGATGCCTCAGCGTTTGTGCCGAAGCTTGTCCGACTTTTGTTCTTCCTATCGTATATTTCGACATTTTTTCGTGATTTAAAAAAAGAAAGGAGTGTAAATCCAAGATGGATGACGAATTTGAAGAATCGTTTTGGAGCAGCGACGATATCGGCATTCTATCATAGTCCGACGCATCATATACGTAATTTAATATCCGACAGGAAACTTCAGGCTTTTCTTCGTTTGAACCTTATTTTAAATACTGGTAATCTTTTACAGTACTATTCTCGGTGTTCTTTCAGAAGATAATGGATAATTGCCTACGTGTTCAATTAATGTTTAAGCATTGCATTTTATCGTGAACCAGAAATTTTTTTGAATTCCTATGCTAGAAAGTATTTTTCTTAACTTTGACTTTTGTTTTACTCAGCCTTCTTTCGATCTAAAAAAAATTTTTCAACTGTTGGTTGAAAAATTATGCTTGAACCAGCTTTTTAGCCGAATAACTGTTCTTTAATTTGCAAGTTCAGTGTAAGTGGTTCCCTGTAAGTGCCAGTGCACAGAAATTTAATTGCAGGTCTATTGGAGTCCCTGTATATTTCTTTTTAATTCTTGTAACGTTTGTTTATTTCTTTAATATTCACAAAAGTGGCCTAATGGGGCATGAAAACTTACTTGATTTACCTGAGTAACATGCATCCTGGAGTAAAATGTGCACTTCCTATCTTAAGCCAAAATTGTGATAAAAAAACCTGTCCTCAAGTTAAATGTGCAGTCCATTTTGTGATTACTTAAAAAATGAATCTATCGACATTTGAACTGATTCAATTTTATTCAGATTTTTAAGTATTGCTTCGACGAGTGACTCAGATGTGATGTCCACCAAATGATGAACACCATCTTTATTTCTAATGAAAATTTGTTTTTAATTGTGCAAGGTATGCAAGTAAATATTTCAAGTCGAGAACCTTTGTTCTAGGCTATAATTTTTGAAGTTTCTTCACTAGTTTATTGCTTCCTGTTTCATTTCTGCAGCTGGCTTGGTAATGTACTGGACTATGAATGGAATGTGATGTCTTCTATAGGCACTGCTTAAATAGTTGGGCCTTTTTTTCTCTTCCTGAAAGGTTTGTCGAAGCCTGAGGCGAGTGTCGTTTTTTTTTTGCGGTTCAAATCGTTTTGTAGAATCCCCAGGATTTATTATGCTTGACAGTGACAATTTTCTTTTTTTTTTTTGTTGCGAGTATCGGTATTGGTGTGTGTTACCCTTCTCTGCCGTGTTGCGCTTGGGTTGTACTGTAATTTTTGAGGCAGCGACGAGGCTGACATAAGCTGGGGCGAATTGGCTATCACTTTTTTCTTTTTTTTTTTCTTCATGCTGGTGGAACGTGGTGAAATTTTGACTGCTGGCAGCAATGAAGATGTTGTTGTGAGCAACCTTAAAATAATGGCGTGTTATTTCATTTGCTGAAATTTGTGCGCGTGCGTTAATTTTCTTTTTTGAGAAATTTTTCTGGAGACTCTTGCCAATATGCGCAGTACCATATTTTCGTTCAAGTACCGCACTCCCTTGAGTAAAACATGCACCGTAAATTTTCATAATATTGTACGATTTTGTTGATGGATAGATTCAATATTCAAATCCACGGCAGAAAGAATTTTACATTTTGTGAAAATTTGACTGTTAGGACCGATGAAGATGTTGTGAGCAACCTTGAAGGAATGGCGCGTTATTTCATTAAATGGGTTCTATAGAGACTCTGACAAGGTAAAATATATTTTCTCTCAAGTACCACCCGCCATATTAAGTAAGATGTACACCTTTAATTTTCGGGATAAAATTTTTCCCTGCATGTGGCGCACAACCCAGTTTTTTTGGTGATCAATAAATTCTATAATAAAATCCTCAACAGATGGAAAGTAGCATTTTCCATTAATGAACTACAGTTGTTGGGAACACGAAACAAGCCAAGTAGAAAGCAATTACCGCATTTTCTTTGTGTTTAAAATTTTTTACAAGAGTCTTCCTACCAATTTTGAACCATCACACGAGAAGTAAAGTTTCTTCAGTTAAAATGACATGTTTACCCATAAGAAGCTTTTTTTAAATCAATTTATTGATTTATTTTTTCTAGTTTCTCTTCAAATGCCTGTTCATTCTGCGGTTAATAAAAAATGTTGGGAGCAAAATTCATAAGTTCCAAAATTATTATTAAAAACTAAGGAACAATTGAAAAAAATCAGGTGATGATTGATTTTATCGTGCTGAATCTGGAAAATTCCATGTCCCTCCCTTAGCATGGTGTCCAAACATGGCAAAAATGTTTTTTGTAGGACCCTTGAAAATTAAGTTTCATCCAAGAAATCGTTGTGACGAAACAGACCCTGCATAATATTGAGGACGTATTGGTTTGTCGTACTAAGAACGTAGTACAAGCCACACTACTATACGAACGTAGTAGACAGTGTGAGTTCATGCTATTAGCTTTTCAAAGAAGGGCTAACAAATATTTTCGAAGACACCTTAATTCATTTTTGTTCGGAATTTGAGAATTTCTTCGGGTAACAACAGTGATGTAAAAACCTGCCCGATTTAATTTTTAATTTTTTTTGAAAACTGATCGTCGTTCAATATATAATATAAACTCTGGAAAGAAGAAAAGGCGAACAGGGGACATATGGCAAATAATTAAATTTTTGAACTGCGAAAACGTTTCCTTCTCTAAATTACCTGCGGCTGATGAGAAGGGGAAACTGGTCCCATGCCCTCAGCAGGTTTCGAATCACTCAGTGTGTCCCAGAGTGTTGCCAAATGTGATGTGCTCTCCCAGGAAAACATCCCACAATATACAGCAGGGCGATGGCTGAATGTTTGGGGAACTATACAATCATGGTATTATTTAATAAAGCGTGACACGCTCTTCGATTTTGAGCTGCAAATTTTGGTAAAAATGTATCCCTGCGAAACACACCGATACTCGAGAACCAGGTGCCCTCATGTAAGAGTGTAATACTGCACTCCAATTTTTTTTTTAATTAATCCAAAAACATATCCGGCCTGAATTAGGTGAACATGTTCCCCTTTCTTTACTTCCTGTTTCATCTCCAGCTGATGCATTCCTAAACTTGTTATTGCTAGAACCATTATTTCCCATGGTGAAAATGAGAATTTGGCGCAACACAATTCCTCTCAATTTTATTTTTTTTTGCTCAGATGTATTACTCACATGTCTATGATAATGTGCACTATCGTTTTGGGGAATTTTTCTTGAAAAATTTATCCTTGCACCCCATTTTCTGCCTCAAGATATGTAAAAGAGGCGAACTTGGTACTGTAGTAAATATGGTATTTGCCTGTTAGGCTGTTACATAACAGGTAGACTCTTTTTTCCAACGATTTTGTCTCCAATTGTTTTTTCTGAATAAGCAATTTTTTCCCCATGCACATGATTCTATCATCCAAATGGCATAGGGGTTCTCCACAACAATATTCTCTCTACAACAGTTACTGTACAATATTTTTCTGGCACTATGCATTTACTTGAAGAGAGAGTCCACTCTTGTATTACACTGAGACCCCAACAAATGTGTTACAGATAATGCACCTACACAGGGATTATTTGACTTAGGGACACTTTAAACTTTGAACAATCACGGGGTTGTAGGTCTGTTATAGAACTGTACGTCTGTGAAAAGGTTGTAGAGTTCTTTTTACTTTTTACAAAGAAAAAGTTGGAAACTATGGACATAGAGAACTTGTTTAAATCGATAAATATAAGCCATATATAAAAAATGATTTTTATCATAAATTTAATTAAATTTATATTAAAAAAAACAGGCTAATTTTGTGCTTCTCTTTATGGAGTATTCTCCATCATCTGGTGCACAGTAGCAAAACTTGTACTTTTTCTTTGCTGTTTATCACCCAAAAGATCAGAATCTGTGGGGTTCTCTTCTGCACAATTACAATCTGTATCTTCAAAATAAATTTGATGCAATTTTTAGGGGATTTATTCCTACATTTTGATGAACTCAAGAACCAATATTTAAGAAGTTCCCAATGAAGTCTATGAGAAAATGTGATCCAACATACAGATATTTCAACATAGGGATCAAGTCCAAGCACAAATTACATCTGCATCTTGGGGTTTCATACTTGTAAGCTCAGTACAGGTGGTGCCTGAAATTCTGACCCAAATCTGTTGCTGGACTAGTGTTAAATTGTGAAGCAGTCAAATTTCAAAGCAACTGTACCCAAACTGATACAAAAGGGCGCGGAATTCAAAATAAAACACTTTAATCAGGTGTGGGGTTCACCTGGGGAGATCTTGTTTACAAGATCCAAAAGAAAAAGATAAGATGTATTTCTTTAACCCCAAACACAAATGGATCTTTCACAAATTCACACAGTAATAATGATCACACACAATTAATGACTTGACTTGATATGAAGTCTCTTGCTGTACTGACTCAGAACATTCCATGACATGGCAGCTGCAATTCTGCTCCAAGAAAACTGTAGAAGACATGAGAAACGTCTCAAATGTTCAAGATTAATTGTAGAGTAGTGTGGATAGATTTACAGTACAGTAACGTGCCAAATTATTCTGCCA
This sequence comes from Notodromas monacha, assembly GCA_905338405.1. Lineage (NCBI taxonomy): Eukaryota > Metazoa > Arthropoda > Ostracoda > Podocopida > Cyprididae > Notodromas > Notodromas monacha. Next base: position 10,146 of record CAJPEX010004298.1, on the reverse strand, counting down.
CAGCAACATCAAATGCAATGTTTTCTAAATTTTATCTGTTTGTGCATATCTCTCTCTCTCTCTCTCTCCCTCTGGGTCAAATTGTGGGATGGAGGTCAAATTGCAAGTCAACCTCCCCGCAAATTTGGCCATCAAATTGCAGGATGGACAAATTGTGGGGTGGTTAAATTGTCAGGTGGGTAATTTGTCATGTACCACCTGCAGTGCCACATTATGGATTGTAAGAAATAAAAAAAATTGTTGGTGATGGGCAACACTGTAAGACGTCTCTTTCACTTCCTGTGTCGTGCTCCACAGTCCAGTTGCTCTTGCATCCGGGGAATAAGGGTCCTTCTTCCAAGAGCTCCATTTTACGCTCAGTTGGTGAGACACATGTGAGCGACCCACTTTGTGGGTAACGTGGGTANTTTCTCTTCAAATGCCTGTTCATTCTGCGGTTAATAAAAAATGTTGGGAGCAAAATTCATAAGTTCCAAAATTATTATTAAAAACTAAGGAACAATTGAAAAAAATCAGGTGATGATTGATTTTATCGTGCTGAATCTGGAAAATTCCATGTCCCTCCCTTAGCATGGTGTCCAAACATGGCAAAAATGTTTTTTGTAGGACCCTTGAAAATTAAGTTTCATCCAAGAAATCGTTGTGACGAAACAGACCCTGCATTTATAACTCCTGCATAACCAAACAGCATGATTCTTGCATCATGTTCGGTGTGATGATATGCTTGCATCATCTGTCACACTCAAGTACGATAATCGAAAAGTTTCTTCCCGATTGTTTATAAAAGCTTAATTCCTTTTTGTTCGGAATTTGAGAATTTCTTCAGGTAACAACAGTGATGTAAAAACCTGCCCGATTTAATTTTTTTAATTTTATTTGAAAACTGGTCGTTGTTCAATATATAATATAAACTCTGTAAAGAAGAAAAGGCGAACAGGGGACATATGGCAAATGATTAAATTTTGAACTGCGAAAACGTTTCCTTCTCTAAATTACCTGCGGCTGATGAGAGGGGGAAACTGGTCCCATGCCCTCAGCAGGTTTCGAATCACTCAGTGTGTCCCAGAGTGTTGCCAAATGTGATGTGCTCTCCCAGGAAAACATTCTGTACAATATACAGCAGGGCGATGGCTGAATGTTTGGGGAACTATACAATCATGGTATTATTTAATAAAGCATGACACGCTTTTCGATTTTGAGCTGCAAATTTGGGTAAAAATGTATCCCTGCGAAAGACGCCGATACTTGAGAACCAGGTGCCCTCATGCTGTAAGAGTGTAAGACTGCACTCCAATTTGTTTGTTTGTTAGAAATTAATCCAAAAACAAATCCGGCCTGAATTAGGTGAAAATTTCCCCTTTCTTTACTTTCTGTTTTATTTCCAACTGATGCATTCCTAAACTTGTTATTGCTAGAACCATTATTTCCCATGGACAAAATGAGAATTGGCGCTGCACATTTCCTCTTCATTTTATTTATTTTTGCTTAGATGTACTCACATGTCTATGATAATGTGCACTATGATAATGTTGTGGGGGATTTTCCTTAAACAATTTATCCTTGCACCCCAATTTCCGCCTCAATATTTGGAAAAGAGTTGAACGTGGTACTGAAGTAAAGCCATGGCATTTGCGTGTTACATAGCAGGTAGACTCTTTTTTCAACAATTTTGTCTGGAATTGTTTTTTCTGCATAAACAACTTTTTTGGCCTCATACACATGATTCTCTCATTCAAATGGCTTAGGGGTTCTCCACAACAATATTGTATCTACAACAGTTACTGTATTTTTCTGGTACCATGAATTTACTTGAAGAGAGAGTCCACTCTTGTATTACAGTGAGACCCAAATATGCAGGTGCCAGAACATGTAGGGATGATTTGACTTGAGGACAATTTAAACCTTGAAAAATTTGCCCCAACATCCAGACAATATCTTGACATGCAGACACTTTTCCAACATCTCAAGAAAAATGAAAAATGTTTCTTTTTCAACCTTTGATACCTGTATCTCTTGAACAAATTTAGCTATTTATATTCGCATATATAAAAAATGATTTTTATCATAAATTTAATTAAATTTATATTTAAAAAAAAACAGGCTAATTTTGTGCTTCTCTTTATGGAGTATTCTCCATCATCTGGTGCACAGTAGCAAAACTTGTACTTTTTCTTTGCTGTTTATCACCCAAAAGATCAGAATCTGTGGGGTTCTCTTCTGCACAATTACAATCTGGATCTTCAAAATAAATTTGATGCAATTTTTAGGGGATTTATTCCTACATTTTGATGAACTCAAGAACCAATATTTAAGAAGTTCCCAATGAAGTCTATGAGAAAATGTGATCCAACATACAGATATTTCAACATAGGGATCAAGTCCAAGCACAAATTACATCTGCATCTTGGGGTTTCATACTTGTAAGCTCAGTACAGGTGGTGCCTGAAATTCTGACCCAAATCTGTTGCTGGACTAGTGTTAAATTGTGAAGCAGTCAAATTTCAAAGCAACTGTACCCAAACTGATACAAAAGGGCGCGGAATTCAAAATAAAACACTTTAATCAGGTGTGGGGTTCACCTGGGGAGATCTTGTTTACAAGATCCAAAAGAAAAAGATAAGATGTATTTCTTTAACCCCAAACACAAATGGATCTTTCACAAATTCACACAGTAATAATGATCACACACAATTAATGACTTGACTTGATATGAAGTCTCTCGCCGTACTGACTCAGAACATTCCATGACATGGCAGCTGCGATTCTGCTCCAAGAAAACTGTAGAAGACATGAGAAATGTCTGGAATGTTCAAGATTAATTGTAGAGTAGTGCGGATAGATTTACGGTACGGTAACGTGCCAAATTATTCTGCCACAGCAATATCAAATGCAATGTTTTCTAAATTTTATCTGTTTGTGCATATATCTCTCTCTCTCTCTCTCTCTCCCTCTGGGTCAAATTGTGGGATGGAGGTCAAATTGCAAGTCAACCTCCCTGCAAATTTGACCATCAAATTGTAGGATGGACAAATTGTGGGGTGGTTAATTTGTCATGTACCACCTGCAGTGCCACATTATGGATTGTAAGAAATAAAAAAAATTGTTGGTGATGGGCAACACTGTAAGACGTCTCTTTCACTTCCTGTGTCGTGCTCCACAGTCCAGTTGCTCTTGCATCCGGGGAAGAAGGGTCCTTCTTCCAAGAGCTCCATTTTACGCTCAGTTGGTGAGACCACATGTGAGCGACCCACTTCGTGGGTAACGTGGGTAATGCGTTTTCGTCGCGGGCGCGGGTGAAGTAGGTTTCTGTTTCATCGCCCTTCAATTTTGCCCGGCTCACAATAACATCAGCTGTGCAATTGTTCGGGTTTTCGGCGCAGAGAAAATTTCCCTTAACCAGGAAAGGTATGGAAAAGGTTTCAGAGATCGGCAAAGAAAATGTATTCAGTATTTTGTTTGAATATCCGAAGAAATAATGAAGTCATTGCTACTAAAAAAAAAGAGCGGCGCATAAGTGATTTTCTCAGATTCTTTTATTGCTGGTGTCGTTTGGTTTGAACATCGGATTTCCTTCAAGGATGTGACATTCATTCTCTTATAATCAATTGTTCAAGTTTACATGAACGCGATTCATATCGTCTGCCGTGAATGAATTAATGTGATGGGAAATGGTATTGGATTAATTCCTTGTTGACCTTCTGTTGGGAATGAAAGGAAAGCACCTGCAACAAAATACCCCCACTTCTAAAAGAGCCCAGTGCCAAATTCACTCTCACATACAAGAAAACTAAGTTTTTTGTGCGTGATTTACCCTAAATTCACAAGACCATGTTTTATGTGTGCTGAAAGGTTTGTTTTAATCAACTGCTAAACTAGTGCTTTGCACCAGAAAACAAAAGAAAAGCTTCAAAATGCAGTTGCATGGACTTTGCCAAGACAAAACCCCTATAATTTGAATTTAATTTTAGGTAATCCTTTGCCAATTCCTTGAAGTGCAGAAAAATTTGAACCTCATCAACTGTAAACATTTTGGTTCAACTTTTCAGGCAAACTTATTTGCCCCTTTATTTTGTTATCAACTTGGGCCAACAATCTTTAGAGCAGTGTTCCCCAACCTGTTTTGCTTGCAGACTGGCAAATTTCAATAAAATATTTTGCAGACTGGCAAATTTTCATAAAATTTTCTGCAGACTGGCAATCTTCCATACAACTTTTGAAGACCTAGGAACTTCTTCAAATACCTGCCATAAAAGTCTTCAAAACAAACTTGTACTGCAAAAATTGAGTGAAGAACCAATGAGCAGCTATAAATTGGAATGTTTGGAAAAAATCAAAAGCTGGGCTTTAAGAATGGCTTCTCAGATTTATAACTGAAAATAATCTATTTCAGACAGGTGAACGTATGTCTGAAGCCGTAAGTGTGATGATAAGAAAAGCCAACTTTTATATTTCCTCAGGTAATTTCAACTGCCATTTCCCCCAAAATGTTGGATAATTGACAATAATGACAGGTTTCATTACTACCTTCCATAAATTAATGATGGTGAATAAATTTTTCTGTGGACTGGTGCTGGTCTGTGGACCATGGGTTGGGGAACACTGATATTGAGCACATGTTCAGAGAAAATAAAAAACACTTACAAATGATTTGTTCTGCTCCACACAAGGGATAATAGGCATCTTCCTTCATATACGCCATCTATGAATAATGAAGTCATAATACCTTATTTACTTGAGTACCATGCACCTTTGAGTGAGACACGCACTGGGGTCAAAGTCAACTTTTAAAACTAATTTAGGATAGGAACTCGTATATTCTGTGCATGAGTTAACAATTTTCTGACATATTTGATGTTAAAAAGTCTTTTTTGTCTCGTGGTCTTAAAGTTAAGTCTACACTATTGGAACATGAATTTGACTAATTTTTAATTATTTCCATTAAAATGAGTTTTTCTGTTGAAATTGGTCCAGAATTTTCCAATCAGAATCAAGTTTAAAGCTTCTAGAACTTAGAAAAAACGTATACCTGCCTCTGATGTGCACCTCACTTCTTGCCTCTCTAATTTGAGAAAAAAGTTGCATGTGTTACTCAAGTAAATGTGGTAATTCAAAATTCTATTGATTACCTTACTGAAATGAAGTCAAATTCTCAAACCTTGAAATTATGCAAGCTGAATTTTTTGAGAGTCCCTTCACATTTGACTGATTTGACTTGGAGAGATTCGATCAGCTATGTGAAAGAGATGAATAAAATGTTAAAATACATAATTTAACAACATGGTGTGATTTTGTCAAAGGGATTTTTTGCAGTGAGTGTTTTTATCCATAAAGCATTGATGGCAGGGGAATATCACATAGAATTTTTCCATGACTGTCTCCATCCTCCGGTTTTTCTTCAATCAATGTCCCATAATCGACATATCATCACCATCATCAGCACTATTCAAGTCCGAACTTCCTGTGAAATGTTTTCCGCTCCCATGAATGTGTTTCTTGCCGAATGATAAACCTGTGTAAAAACAGTGTGGCGAAACTTGTTTGCCGACTGGAAGGGGGTGAGGTTATTGTTCTGTTTTATTTTTAGATAATCAAATTCAGTGAGAAATTGTGGTTGGATGCTGTGGAAAAATGTCACACCTTTTGTGTATGGAACCAGGAAGCGCAATGGCCGGGGAAAAAATGTATAAATAGTCAGTTTTCATGGTCACCCGGTTGAAAATGAGGGTTTCACAGTGGATGCATCTGAAAACGACTAATTCCTGATTCCGTCTTTATGAAAAACTTGCTTGTTTCTAAGATCCTGAAAGCCTTCGAAATATTTTTTGACAAGTTACTGAAGTGCAGTATACCGACGTTGCTTTCAAAAATGTAGTAGAATCAACTTCCTCTCAGTGGTTTTTTTTTTCGATGCGTTTTGCTTGTCAATTTTTCAGTACTCTCCCGTGGTATAAAAACTGCGGCCTGCTTTCAAAGAAAATCGCATTTCAATCCCGAGATTCCGCGCAGACGCAATTCAGTTTTTTTTTTCTCTCTTCGTTTTTCACAATTATTCTTGGTGAGCATGCTTCATGCGTAAGTGTATTCAATTTAGAGAGTGTATACAATATTGTGAGAGGGAAGTGGAGCGCGTCTCAAAACGGTTCAGTTCAAAATAGCGCAGGTCTAAAAAATTGCGTATATGAAAAAAATGCTTGCCCAAAAATGTTGATTACATTTGAACCTCTCTTGTGTCAAAATTTCAAGGGACCAGCAAAAAAATTCAACTTAGGGAGGTTTTGACTTACGACAGTTTTGAGTTAGGGAAACAAGAATTTTTGTTGTGGGAAACATGAAAGAATTGTAGGAAATTGTAAATGATGACATTCTGGATCTAATAAATTGCTTCTTGAATGAGTATACAGCATGCTGCACTTTGAGGCAAGGGTTCATTTGCCCAATTATTCCATAACTTCCTTTCAAAACACATTAATTCACTTGTTTCATTGATTTTCTCTGCTTACACGTGTCAAAAAATAATATCCAAAAGGCCTCAGAAAATGTGACTTATGGAGGTTTGAGAGGGAAAGCCTTTGAATTAGGAAGGTTTTTAATGCATTGTTTCTACTGGAATTCAGACAGAGACTTGAAAAAATTTGACTTAGGAAGGTATTTGACTTAGGGAGGTTTCACTTAGTGAGGTTAAACTGTATATACCTTCCATCTCAAAAAATGTAGCATGTCTAGCAGCAGGGGCCAAGACATATTATAATTCCAGCAAATATTTGAGACTTGAGATCCTTTTAATAAGCATTAAAATAATTCTAGAATTTGAGAAATATTCCTGAAAAGTAGAGAAAAGCATTAAATAAACATTGGAAGCAATGATTTCCAGTCTCAGCAAGGATAAAATTTGAAGTCTGTAGAATTTTCAAACCTTGGGGAATGAAAGTACACAAGGACTTTCTTTAAAACAATTTTTCCCAGAATTTCTTCTGTACAACAAGTTTTTACTCATCAGGTTCTGTACAATGAAGTTTTCCTGACAATAAATTTTAAAGTTCCCTGCATTTTTTTTGTGGAGAGTAAAACATAATTCTTGAAATAGTCTTATAACAAGATTTTTTAAACATTATCTCTTGGGTGTTTCTATAGTTGGGACCTTGGCAGAAGTTGTAAGTGAATATTCTAGTCAGCAGATTTTTGTGAAAATGAATAAAATTAACAAGATCTGTGCTTCTTCAAAGAATTTTAAAATGACCTACAGATTCTAAAATGCACTTTAATGTTTGCTGCTGCCTGAAAAACTGATGACATTTTCTTTTGTTAAAATTCATAAGAAAAAATTTCAAATGCTTTCCAACATAGTGACAAATAAATTTATTATTCACGATATATTTCATTGATTTTTTAGATAGTAATCAATTGAATTTGTAGGATTTTTGGAACATTTAATGATGAAAGCAAATCTTAGATGCTCATCAATTCTAAGTCATATCCTGAGTTTTCCGTTGGTTAAAAGTTTGAAAAAGCGTATATTTACTGTTGAATTATTTGTTTGGGAATTTTTATCTGATAAAATTTTTTTTGGTTAGATGATTTTTGCGTGGGTTTTCAGTCACACTGTTTTTTCTTATCTGTTTTGGACACGTTCTGACGCGCCGTTTTGGGCATGCGCTGTTTTTTGAACGCGGTGTTTTCGGGACGAGCTCAACTTTTTCTGGCGCCTCATAAAATGTGCTTCCTTTCGAATACAATGAAAGGTGCGTATGGAATGCCATTATTACGTCTTCGGCTGTCGTATTTAAATGCGTTGCTTGAAGCTGAAGGATGGTCCTTTTATTCCTTCTATACTTCTATAGTTTCCTTTCTGCTGGGTCGACTTTCGCTTCCTTCTCGAATTTTATGCCTGAAGATACGAATTTTGGAAGATTTTTTTTTCTTTTCGTTGAGCAGGCCTATTTCAAAAAAATAAATAAACGCATTTCTCTCATGGTATTTCATGTCATGATTATAGTTCACTTCTTATTGAGTTTTAGTACTGATGTGCAGGTTTCGTCTCGTACAACTTCTTTCAAGTTCTTGTTGATTTATTTATTGAGCTTAGGATTTTTTTTAACCCATGAGTGACGTTTTGTCCTTGAGTGAAGTGAATTAGTAAATTTTAAATGAAGTGGTTTTTGGTGAGAAAATATTCGAGGATATTTGTTGAAATTTTGCTTCGAGTGACGCACGCAGTGTCATAAAAAACGCCATGAGCGTATCTGTGCCTCAGTTAATGGACTTGATTCATTCCAGTGAAAAGTCATTTATATTGGAAAAGTCTATTAACATGTAAAGGGTTGTTAAAAAAAAGTTTAAACCGTAAATTAACTCTTGAGGCACTCGATCTTTCATTCGAAACAGCATTCGACGAAATCACACGATTCAATAAAAAGAAATATAAACTGAAATTTCTTAAAATTGTTTCACGTAACATGTCCGGCACTTCACTAAAATTTCCTTAAGTGGCATATAAAAAATTTATAATCATTTGCTTATATCCAGAATTATCTTGTATCCCTCTGCTTTTTTTAAATTTATAGATGGTATAATTAAAAAGAACCAAGACTAGAAAGTTTGGATTCCAATAATTTCATGGCGTTGGAAATTAATTTGACTTCTAACTTCTCATAAAATTTCCCTGATGAATATTTTTGAACTTGGTCAATGTATATAAAGTATAAAAAAAACATGAGAAAGTCGAAGGTCGTCGCATTCCGATCGAAACAGCTGTAGAAACCTTATTTTACAAACGATAAAATTGAATTAAAATATTTGACTGTAGCATTATTGCGTCGACGATGTCGTCGGGTCCTCGTATAGATGTCGCAATGATCGGAGACTGTTTCATCGCGCACTGAAAGTGTTTCTTTTTTTGTCAATACTTTTTTCTTGTTTTTATTTTATTTTCTACCTTTATATACCGACCAAGCATTGAACTAGCCTTTTAAGTCTAGCTCAAAAGAGCTTCGAACTGTTGGAACGAGATTCAGTGGAGTGAGAAATTTCCTGTTGGCTGACCAAACGCAGAAAAGTTCCCAGCACCAAGGTCAAGAGACTGTGAGTCTGATCAGACCAACTGATGCCACACAAAAATACCCAAAGAACTCTAATCTTGAGGGCAGTTAAAAAGTTCCTTTTAATGCCTTCAGATTTTAAAAAATTGGACAGTGAAAACTGTTGAAGCAAGAGTCTTCCAAACAATGAAGAGGCTTGGAACAAGTACAGGTGGTACCTTGCAATTTGACCTCCTGCAATCCAACCATGCTGTAATTTGACAGTCAAATTTTCTGAGAGGTCGACTCTCAATTAATTTGACCTCTGCTGCTCAATTCAACCTATTTGGAGATAAATAAAATGTCAAATTCTATGTAGAGAACGTGCCATTTGATGTTGTCTTGCAATTTGATTGCTTTGCAATTTGACCCTATTAGTCCAGCCATGGATATACAGTGTTAAGATAAAATTTCAAGGTACAGTACCACCTGCATTTGATTTTATAGATGAGTGTTCTCAAGTTGTAACTACTCACGTAACCCTTGGGCGGCAAAGTCGGACTATTTTTGCAAAATTTCGTTGAACCTCAGGGCAGAAAATAAAAAAAGGACAACAGGGATTTGAGGACAAAGTTGGGGAAAAATCCAATGTTTTTTTCTTTTTGCACAGAAAAATTTTGTGGGAAAAAGAAAAAAATGCTATGCTAAGCAAAGGGCTTTTCTTGGATTAATCCCGACTTTGCCTCAGCCCACCTGGAAGGTCTTTTCTGACCTTCAGAAAAATTAAAACGCCCCAGCATACGAAAATAATCCAATTTTGGCCGGCGATGGGAAAGAACCCTTTGCCGTCCAAGGGTTAAACAGTTTCTTGAATTCAAGGAGATTTTGAAAATATTTTAAATTTTGATTCTCTTATCCTTCCCAAGTGGGGAAAATGGTGCACACTTGGGATATGCATGTATTTCCACGCAGTGACCCTGCTGTGCACCTGAAGTGTACTGAAGTTCTTCTTTTGCACATGCATATCCCTAATGTGCCCCAGTTGTGTGTTCACACCAGGATTACTCAGGGTCACATTTGTAACAAATAAGTTACACCAAGGTTACAGTTGGTGCATTTGTGTGATACTCCT
>CAJPEX010004297.1:9570-22679 GCA_905338405.1 Notodromas monacha | reverse complement strand
GAGTTCGAGAGGTTTCGAGTTAGGCAAGCAAGCATTTGTAATTTTGTATTGATGGGAAAGAGAAGAATTGCAGGAAATTATAATTGGTTACATTCTGGGCCTTAAATTGCTTCTTAAATGAGTTAACGGGATGCTGAACTTGGAGGAAAGGGTTCATTTTCCCAATAAGTTTTTCAATTATTTCAAAACATATAAAGTTGCATTTTTATCGCTTTCCTCTTTCCTTGAAAAAAAAAAGCCAGAGGGCTTCCAGAAATTTCGAGTTATGTAGATTTGAGGAGCAAAGCACTCCAGTTAAGGAGGTTTATAAGGAAAATCAGAGAGGGACTTTAAAAAATCGACGAAGGGGATCTCAAGTTATCAAGGGTAAACTACATCACGCATAAACAAAATTCACGAGTTTTTCAGCAACACAGCAAAAAAGAACCAAGGATGGCTTGAAATGACACCATCTTAGAGATATTCCCGCAGATCTTGAAGTAATTATCTCAGTTATTTCAACGCTGTACAATGATCATCAAAATATTAATTCCACGAACATACAACAATAAAAAATCAAATATTCCAAAATTCCAAAAGCTTGCTCAATTTATTTGCATATCTTATCTTAACAAGAATTTACACATGAAGTTCATCAAAGGGAAATGGGCTCGTTCAAATTACCAAGATGCAGGCCACTTCATTTCCGACAGATATTTGGTAATGCTGCGAAAGATAAGTTTGAATACAGTAATTCAATCATCGGGGCTTCTATCCATTTATCATGCATTACATCGACAGTACAGTACAGTACTTTGCCTACATCGTAATTTTTAAAATGAAGGAAATGAGGCACCCAATCAATTCTACAGTACTTTGAGCAACTTAATTTCCTTCTAATGGATACAATGCGGGCACAATCAATCGAAGGTAAAGTAGTTAAATATTTAAATTACAATCAGACTCATAAGTTACCTTTGCCACGTTTAAACTGGTGGAAATTGAAAAAAATTGTCCTGAAACACTGAGAATTACGTAATACATTTCCTATCGCTTTTTCAGATATTCCCAAAACGCTCAACATGCGTTTCTCCGTGCTTTTTAACGTCAAGAGCTTCCCCAGAAGTCCCGAAGTTTTTAGTAATCTAATTTCTACTTTCTGCACTGTTGCTTACTGTGCCCAGAGTCTTTTAAGACCTTTTGTCGAAAGTGTAGTTCAGGTGGGTTGAAAAAGATTTCCATTCGACCCCCGGAGCATTGTGATTTGAAATTCCTGCCGCTTTTGATGTCATAGATTTGATCTCAAACTTTCTAGTAACGAAATCGATGCATCTTGGGAAGTCAGAGAAATCAAGCCAATTCCAAGTCCTGAAGCTGGATTTTCGAAGACTACTTTCACTTGTCCATAGCTCAAGACCACTCTCCGCATTTCGCATTTAACTAATTCAAATAACAGAACAGGAAAGATGTGATAACGAGGATTTTCGTAAAAGCCTGAGATCCGACTACGAACATTCGCAGGATGCAAAATGATGTAATCGATCATTTCCAGAAAGTTTGCGATGACGAAATCAACATTTGAAGGTTTGAAACAGTTAAATTTTCCAATCAATCGTGAGCACCATGATAAATTTCAAGCAGCGCAGGGGCGTCTTTTGGCATTTTTACGGCCGTTTTACAGTATTTTCTGTAATTGGCCAATTATCTTAACTGATGCACTTGTGAATTCGCAGGAATATCTGTCTGTACTATGACAGATCATCCTCGAATTTTTAAAATAGTAAAAAAAAAAAAAGTTTCTAATATTATCCGCGGGAAAATGCGCCCAGTTGTCAACAAGGTAAACACGATTTCCCCTGCAAAATTGAACTCCGTTGAACCATCGCTAATCTAATCACCTAATCTCTCGATCCTAACGCGATTCCCGCGACGACGCAACGCAATCAACCATCAAGTAATCCCTCGAAGCAAACAGAATGATTTACGGCGCAGCAGACCATTCAGTCAAGGAAAAAAAAACCAAACAACACCCTCATTCATAATGAATTGGTTCCGAAATAAAGTCAGGATGTCGTCCGAAAATAATTACTCTCAATGGGCTGGACATTTCCGCATCATTCACCAATACAGTACGGAAGTCACCGTGCACAATTACGCGAATGACCACAGCGATTTCCCATAAGAGAACCTGTCACACGTGCAGAACAACATGGCGACCACTTTCTCACCTGCATATCTTCCCCTTGTTCAGCGACCGTCTCCACCAAACGGGTCAAAATATCCGATAGCATGCGAGTGTTCACAGGCACGCATAAAGCTCGGAAAACCTGAAGGAAAAAAAAAACGAATCAGCAGAGAATTGACCTTTTATTTTATTCTTGATTCAGGCAAACCTTGATAAGAAGCCGTCGTTTTTTTTAAACGCTTACGGCGATTTAACGGGGTTGGCGGTTTAAAGGGGGTTGTTGGTTTATCAAAAAAGGTACAGTATAATAATACGAAAATTGAGTATGACAGGAAAGACAATTATTGTTCCTACAGAAAATAACCCTGAGATGCGTAAATGTTGTCATCTTTGTTTCGGTTTTTTTTTTTCCAAGTGGAGACTTCTCAAGAAACTTGAATTTTGTTGGCGGGCTATCAACGACAAAATTAAACGGCAGGAGCACATTTGAGTATTCAATAATTTTGGCGGATGACGTTTTACCAGGGCTTCTAATGCTTTTATCATTAGGGAAGAATTGTTTTCCAAAAGAAATTCGGGAATTTGACAGCAATAGTAACACCCCGCTCGCAGATCATCAAGTGATCATTGCGCTGCATCTGCTCGGAAGTACTTTCGAATATGCGTTGGAAATGCTTCAGAATATTCAGTAAACGAAGATTTATTCGAAGTTCAAATGAATTTCAGGGGAACCACTTCAATAAGAACGACGTCAGACGCTTATTTTCAAGTCTGGCATCAATCCGGTACTTCTAAGCTCAAAAGACACGACTTGACAGATGTGCTGAGTCTCATAATGCAGCCCTTCGCAGTGATATTGGAAGTGGTATTCAATCCGACATTCTCAGAATGACGATGAGATAAATCTCAGATCCGGAATGAATTTATCTCAGATTTTGACCAAAGAGGAAAGCCTTGGGAAGTACTACACACGCAGGGCTTTTCAACCTTTTTGAATTGCATACCCCTTTTCATCCACTGAAACAGTTGCGTACCCCTGGTGACTTCAAATGTGGGTGTAAATGATATGATAACCCATATGTTCTGATGGAATATACAGTACTTGAAAAGCCTTTGAATTACCTTTTTATGCCATCAAATATTTTTATGGAATTATTAATCATCACAATTTCAAGTTCATTGAGACCTAAATTAAGTTGAAACAGTGAATGCTAGAAGGAGGTGTCAGGGGAGAATCTCATTTGTTGACAAGAGTACAAATTTATTGCAAGCTTTGGAGATTTCTATGAAGTATAAAAAAGCACATATGGAAGTTTAAGCTGAGCAGTCACAAATAAATTGTTGGGTTTCAAAGTTCTTGACATTTGTGTCTTCTGTGACTCATTTTTTGTAAAGAAAAAAAATTCCAGTAATGTTTGCTTAATCAACTGAGTATATCATTTATAATCTTGACTAGAATTTTCAAGTACATTTTTATGAAAATAATTTGTAAAGAAAGATTTTTTTAAATAATGCATATGCAAGGGTTTAACCTTATGCTGCATAATTTTTCCTTGTTTGTAGGACTTGTTAATCATCCTGCCAAGCATTTCAAAGCATTCTTTTGATGTTTTTGCACACATTTATCCATTAAATCATTCAACAAACCTAATTAATTTTATGAATGAGATTAAAACGTGTTGCTCCCTAAATGCTACGACAAAGTTACTCTTGATGCTAAATCTCAGAAATTCTAGATCCGGAAAACTAACCACGCATCATTGCATCATGATTAAAGTTAAATCGAAGCTATCTGAAGTCCTGGATACTTTAAAAAAAAGACTTTAAAAATGTTTACCTGCAAGGATCTCCCAGCAAAATGTCGCGAAGACGAGGACAGTGCCAAATGCAGGGCAATTTGGCTCCACCTCTCGTCCAGTCGAACGTGAGGCGGAGGCAGAGCACTCCGCAACGCCAGCGTAATTGACTTGACGAGCCACGAGAGTTGATCCGCACTTTTGATGTGCCATACTCTGCCGGTCACGTCCTCGTAGTTCCACATCGGCTGACCTAGCCTGTGTACACGCACCGGAAGTACAGCATTACACATCAAGTTACCTCTTTTCGAGATACGTTATATGAATATGATGTAATCTCGGTAGGGCTAATTGATACACGGTGATGCGAGTTGGGCACGCGTGGCATGAAGAATGATGATGATGATGAACCACTCCAAAGGGCTGCCATTGTGCCGTAGTCTGATCAGAATGAAGATGGTATTATTCCTGATGTAGAATGAAAACAAAAAGGGACAACAACCACAACATGCAGAGTCACGGTTTAAATCTTCTTTTTTTTTTTCAAGGCAAATCTGAATTATTCGGCTAAAAGTTTCAGGGATACCAAGTATCATTCTGTACAATCGGAAATGCATGAAGAACTTGAGATTAGTGGAAAACGATGGGGAGTACTGTATTGTAGTTCTGTGCTGAAGATCGCGAGTAAAAGGATTTGGTAAAAGTAGCAGCTGTTTCGTCATCAGGGACATTAAGGAATGGGCTCGGGAAAAACTTTCGCAGTTAAAATCCGATTACCCGAACTCTGATTACCCAGATTCCAAGCACCCAAGCAACCAGGCCGACACTTCAGTATCATCAAGAGGAAATGAGTTTAAAAAAAAGGAGTCCTGAACACAGCGTAAACTTTATCTTCAGGTAATTTTTTTTTTTTACCTACGACATAAATCATCATTAAAAGTGATTCTCCCAGAAATTTTCTGGAATGTTGATACGATTATTATTATTTCTTATCCTCACGCTGGAAAATGTTTATAAGATTTTTAAATTTTCAGCTTCTTAGTCAGAGCTCTACCACGCTTTTCGGGGGAAGGGCAAGTGGGCCACCAAGCAACGATCAAACTAATGCATTCCTGATGAATGCGTTATGTGGAATTTGCGTGTTCTAAAACGCGATTTTCCTTGAGGTTACAAATAAGCTCAAGCTACAAAATTAAATTACTTACACTGAGTTCCAAAAACTCATACTGCATACCGTATTATTCCTAGTTTTTTTCAAATAAATTTGTGGATCTAATAATGGTTAGGGTGGAATTTAAGTGATACTGACAAGTTTTTGCCATGAACTACTGTATCTGAATTTCAAAAATTGCAAAAATAAGAGGTGGCAAAATCACACCGTTCTGAAATTTCCCCAAATTTTGTTTTTAAAAAATTTTTAGGCCGAAACTTGCAAAAGTTGGAGCAATTTCGCGCCGAAAACTTTCGTTCATGAAAAAAATTCACTTCGTTACGTGAAACAATCCCCCCCCCCTTAAAATTTTCGTTATGCAGATTTCTCTTGTTTGAATCTCTCGTTAAGCGGGAACTCATTGTATCTTCTTAAAATGTCTCATTTGAGTCTGAGTACATATACTCAGCGTCTGAAATTTTTTTACGGCTATTCATCAGGTAGCCTTATTCTTGAATGATACCGAAAGAAGCTAGCTCTGCAAAAAAATCTCAAAATGGAGCATAGAAAAAAAGTAGAAAACAGAAAAAAAGACGTGACGAAGACTCGGAAAACTACACACAGAGGCGGCTCGTGGTGAAAAGCTGACGAAGAATATAGACATCAAATAAGACTCTCATCTACTCATAGAACGCTGCCCTTTTTCGCCACGGACTTGGAAAACGTCAACCCTGCACTCTGGTCATTCAGGAAAAAAAGAAGGAAAAAACCCTACAAACCGGGAAATTTCGTAAAAGAAGTTTCAAACGGTTGGTGGCGTGACGGTAGAGGAACCCCTGTACACAAACGCGGGAATTCAGGAACTTTACTGAAGCGTCACGCACGCAAACGTCCGGCATTCGAAGACTTCTTATGCAAACCAAGTTCATGATCCGTTGCTTTTAAAAGCCGGTTTTGTAACGGCATTTGAACAATTTCAACGTGAATTGCATCAGCACTGAAGCATAGACGGATTCTGCTGCAGTTTCTGATAATCATCGGACATACAAAGTATCCTTCACCGCGGGATTTCAATCGGTTCATTTTTGATAATCTAGAAACGCTAGAAAATCAGTTCTTCTCTGGCATACTCTAAATGTAAAATAAACATCTTATTCATGATTTTCTTCTTCCTTTGCTTCAAGTTTTATCGGTTTAAGCCACTTCAGATTCTATTGATATCTACTGAGTACCACTCAGTCTTTCTACTCGAAAATTGAGAAGAAAAACCGAAGTGGATGCGCGTCATACTTGGGAGAATTGTAACAAGCTTTAAGGAAAACTTTCTATCATCTTTGAAAATTACTGTGCAGGAACGTGTCATCAAAGCTTTAGTGGGTTGATGGCGAATATTTCGTGAACCTTCAGGAAACTTTTTCGACCTACTTCCTTCAGTTAAGGAAGATTTAAGGCGAAAGAAATTTCTAACCCTACAAACCGGGAAATTTCGTAAAAGAAGTTTCAAACGGTTGGTGGCGTGACGGTAGAGGAACCCCTGTACACAAACGCGGGAATTCAGGAACTTTACTGAAGCGTCACGCACGCAAACGTCCTGCATTCCAAGACTTCTTATGCAAAACAAGTTCATGATTCGTTGCTTTTAAAAACCGGTTTTGTAACGGCATTTGAACAATTTCAACGTGAATTGCATCAGCACCGAAGCATAGACGGATTCTGCTGCAGTTTCTGATAATCATCGGACATACAAAGTATCCTTCACCGCGGGATTTCAATCGGTTCATTTTTGAAAATCTAGAAACGCTAGAAAATCAGTTCTTCTCTGGCATACTCTACATGTAAAATAAACATCTTATTCATGATTTTCTTCTTCCTTTGCTTTGAGTTTTATCGGTTTAAGCCACTTCAGATTCTATTGATATCTACTGAGTACCACTCAGTCTTTCTACTCGAAAATTGAGAAGAAGAAAAACCGAAGTGGATGCGCGTCATACTTGGGAGAATTGTAACAAGCTTTAAGGAAAACTTTCTATCATCTTTAAAAATTACTGTGCAGGAACGTGTCATCAAAGCTTTAGTGGGTTGATGGCGAATATTTCGTGAACCTTCAGGAAACTTTTTCGACCTACTTCCTTCAGTTAAGGAAGATTTAAGGCGAAAGAAATTTCCAATCAGGAAATGAGAGCCACAGCTACTTTATCTTATGATGCTTTTAATCTCCAGAGTTCGAGCAATCGAGGTTCAAGAAATGCTTCTTCTTAAAAAAAACACGCCTATGTTTTATTCGAATTTATTTTAAAGAAGACAACTTTTTTGGGCCTTGATTTTTCTTCTTGAAAAAATCGACAAAAACATAGGCGTGATTATTTTTTAAGAATAAAAAATATTTGAACTTTGTTTGCTCGAACTCCTCGAAAAAAACATGGACAAAAACATCAGCGTAATTTTTTTTTTTTTGCAAGATCAAACGAAGAAGAGATGAGAGATGGTCAGACCTTGAGGATAAAAAGTAGATCAGCGCAGCAGTGAGCTCTGGCAGCGTCATTTGGGAAGCACAAGGTGCTTGATCGCCAGATGTGGAAGATGTCTGAAGGGCTCTAGACGGCGATGATGACGACCCCTGCGAGACGTCCAACACGTCGCCGTCGGGGGCCACAATCACTGGCGTCGGTCGTGATACGACCCCAGCCACAGGAGTATTCAATCCCGCACTGATCTGCGCTCCTTGAATTGGACAAGACCGTCCTTTCATTTCATCTGGAAATTGTAATGAGAAAAAAAAAATGGGTGAATTCCACATGATTTGTCGAGGATGCGGAGAGTCAATAGTATGTATCGTGCAATTAACTTCCGACAGAAACACATCGTGCAATTAACTTCCGACAGAAACATTTGTAATGAGAAAAAAAAAATGGGTGAATTCCACATGATTTGTCGAGGATGCGGAGAGTCAATAGTATGTATCGTGCAATTAACTTCCGACAGAAACACATCGTGCAATTAACTTCCGACAGAAACACATCGTGCAATTAACTTCCGACAGAAACAACAGTATGGTCCACCAGGATTTGCTCGGCAGACTGGTTGAATCAAGGCAAACGCGAATCACAGGGGTTTCCGTGTTCCATATGCAGATACACTATTCAATCGTAGAACCACAGACGAAACGGCCCAGAATATTTCAAATACTGTAGTAGGAAACCCCTCCAAAATGTTCGTCAATAACTTTTCGAATCGGAAAGATGAATTTACAAATATTTGAAAAGGGACAAGTCCTTCGAATGGATGAGATGAAATTCTTTATTGTGGCCATAGTAAACTTTTCGGCACTTCTTTCCCGAAATACTGTATACTGCAGTCGTAAAAGATTTCTCCCGTTCTACGAAGGGAAAATTATCGTCTCTGAATAGCCACAAAAAAAATTTCAATGTTACGACACGAGTAAAAAACAAATGATTTTATACTTGAATTTCATTCTCGCATCAAAAATATTCTTCTTTTCGTTTTATAAATCTTTAAAATTTGAAATCGGTCCAACATTTGCTAGAACTCCTGCAAAACTTCATCGATTCGCTGGTACAATTCGATTTGAATAATCCTCACACAGAAAACAATAATAACACGCATTGCCGTCAAATCGGAGATGAAATTTTACTTTCCTTAAAATATTCAGGAACTTAATCATCAGTGTTGAACAAAAGTTCACATATTTTAAATCACGGTACAATTCGAGTGTCTCTTCGAGCCAGAAGCACAGCTTGAAAAAATATACTGTATATACAAATGAAGATTCAGTGATTATATTCGAATTGTAAGAAACGCTGAATCACGATGTCCAAAATATTTACCTTTTTAATTCTTCACGAAAACTTGCCGAAGCGCATAGAGAATTCGAAGTTGTGCGCCAAAAACGATTCAAGAGATTTAAAAAAGATTTCCAAGTATACATCATAATATATTTACGATCCCGTCACAGATTACGCCGAAGCCAAATTTTGGGTCACGACACGTCAAGAACATTACGGTTGAAAAGATTTCAAAAAGCTTTTCGAGTGAAAAGCGTAAGATTTGATCCACCGAACGAATACAATCAAGTACTGTACTGTACTGTACTGTACCGAACTCTTCAAGAAAGTCATACATTATTTCACGAACCGAGTCCCTTTTCCCGGGCTTCTTTCTCAGAGAAAGCTCCGGGAAAAAAAGAACAAAACAATAAGCTGATGAAGCTTGGCTTTGAAGTTTCGTCGACAAGAACATACGAACGTTCCTACGGATCGTTGGATAGTACAACACATGAATAATACTCGCCAGTACGCATTAATCACGTAGAATCAGTGAACTCCTACTCATCACAGATAATCTTACACAGGCCTACGCGAGTCTGGATGACTTTGGCCTAGATATCGGATAAATATAGAGTGTCCAATATTCCGACCGAGTGAGTCTCACTTAACGCTTTTGAGTCACCAACATGATCTTCAATAAGGAAATGCAGTACAAGGGATGTTTCAAAACTGACAGTAATTTTCGAGGAAGAATATTAGCTCTCCAGGTCACTTCATCAAATTTCCAAAGGTGTCCAAGTGGTGTAATTTCTGCAGTACAAATACATTGGTTGATGCATCACCAGAGTACCTTCTTTTCTTTTGCCCAGCATTCCACATCTACAGAAATGATCTTCGAAAAGATTTGGACTCATAAAATTCAATGAAAATACTCTTTCCAAAATCTTAAGAGGTCCAAGATGCAGTAATCTGTTAACCTTATATGATTTCTCATCAAAGATTCTCTCCAAATTTTATGATCAACTAAGTCTTATCTGGGAGCAGGTTGAATACCTTGTGCTTTAATTTGGGTTTATTAATTGGTTTATGCTGCAATTCTTCCTATTGATATTTTGTTTTTCGTGAACAGGGAAGGGAAGAAAGTGTACGTATTTATATCAGTTGTGCGGTTTCACTTCTTGGGATGTATTTTCTTTTGTTGTAATATTCATGCACAGCTTGTTTCTCTGTTACACATTTTGATGCGAATGTTACACATTTTGATGTTTGGATGAATGTGGGTGGGGAGGGGAGGGGGTTCCGATGTGGGAACATTTCTTGAACCTTGTGAACGCTGAAAAGCAGAAAATAAAGCTTGCTGTTCAATTCAATCTTTCGTGAGGCCTTGAAAAAAGTCCTCCCTACATCTTTAAATTAATTCAACTAAAGGCAAAACAGACATTTTCCTTCTCACCAATTTAAATTTCAGCGCAATCTTCATATTCATGATCGCTAAAATAAAAATTTCCACGATAAAAAAAACTCATCATTGAGGATGATTGATAGAACTTGAACTACGTCACGGAGAAGATTATTTGAAATATTCATCAGCATTTTAACTGTTGGTAAAGTCATGAAACTGCAAATACGTAAATTGCACCACAGTCACTCACAGTCACGAAGTGCAAATTCAACTTTATTTTCTCTCCGCGTCAAAGCTGGCCGAAAAAAAGGAAACCGTCGCCAGGAATTCATCAAATGCTGATCATTCAAAAATACGGGTTCAGCTCATCAATTCAAAACTTTCTGAACAAGTGAAGCATATGAACCATGCTTATGCTGAACCAACCCTCAAAAGCTGCTCAAAAGCTGTGTTGAAAAACAGGTTTGACGATCAGTTCGCACAAACACGCCTACGTAAAGTGCCTAAGTCATACCAAAGTCAAACTTTTGAATATTTCAACTTCTAGAATAGACGAGTAAATATTTTTCTCGAAGAAATGCATATTGACTCATGCTATGAAGAATTTCTGTGATTTTTGATACAAAAATAAGAGCTGAAGAAAGAACAAGCAAATCTGAATTTCACATGCGCCCACGGGGAGTGTTCATTTCATTCTGGATGGTTGCTTTTCAAGTCATACTTGATAAAAATTGAAACGCAGCACTGATTTCAGTTGAATCATTCAATCCGTCGACCAAATACTTGTTCTGTTCGCGTTGATTTCTTAAAAAAAATCAAAACAAAACTTGCGATACGCGACTCAAAACTTAGTGCGAAGTTTTCCATCATCGCACACGTGACACTCATAACCGTCGGGGGAAAAACAGAGAATACCTCCAAAGACTAGAGAAGAGAAAAAAAACTTGCAAGAGCTTTTCCTAGAAAAGCACTTCCCAAAGCTATATCATGCAGGGATGCAGAATCGAAGCCCACTTTCCACGAAATTCGCTCAAGCCTCGCAAATTCTCATTAACACGAGCGAAAACTTCGAACAAGATTTTGATGATCAACAGCTCACAAGGCTATCGAAAAAACCTCCTGCCATTTGGTTTAAAAAAAATCAGGTCACAAAAATCTCAGAAATGAATTCGTTTATGAGTCTCATGTCAAGCGAAAACGAAAAGCGTTTCGTGTTTGAAAGCAAATTCTTTCAGAGAAATATCGAGGAGAGTAAAAGCAGCATCAAGAGACATTATGATAAGCAGTGCAGGATTCACCGAACTCAGAAGATGAATTTCAATACTCTCAATAAAGAAGGAATTGAAGGGAATCGCTCTTTTTTTCTCGTCAAAACAGATTGGATTTATTCAACAACAAAATGTTTTAATGCCCTTCTTTAATTTTCGGATAAATGTTCGTAAAAAAAAAGCACCGATATCGTGTAATATTTCGTAAATCCCTTCCACCATTCGTCACGTGACTGATTCGCAGGAAATGTTGATTCAACGTCAGAATAGTGCCATAAAATCAAACTTTTTTGAAGTTATTTTAAAAATAAAATACCCGCAGTCATATCAATGTCATGATAGATGAACAAAGAAAATTAGAGCTTCATTCAATTTCAACTCCGGTTACCGACAAGTAATGAAAAAATCAGGACTCTGAAGTCACGTTTGGAGTGTTTTGAAATGTGAAACGGTACTTCTCCAGTTCACCTTTTTCCCCCCATCATGCAAAATCAAGGGAGAAAAATCAACAAGCTTGTTGAATACCATCAACAAGCTCTCACTTCTCTCTCAAAATGCAATCACCGTGTTGAATCATCAGACACAGGCAATTATTTCGCAGGTAGATTAAAATACAGTTGAAAGACTTGCATCAGATGATTGACTTTCTCTTGTAGTTTTCCAGACTATACAGTTGAGCTAATTTTTCTTCGATGTCAAATCGTCGTCAAGTTACATCCGGAAAATAAACATCGCAGAAGGATCAACTTATCGCTTATATCCGACGGCAAAAATTGGCCTATGGACAATATACAGAAAAAAAGCCCAGGGCGCTGCCGTGTTTTTATTTTAATTTTTTATTAATTTTTTTGGCGACGCGATTTTTGCAACATGAAATCGTCAAATAATAGCCGATCAAAGAAAAGAGACTCCCAACAAAATTGTTTGAGGGACTTCCAAAAAATAAACCCACACTTTTTTCATTAAAAAAACAAAACGATCGTGAAGCACGCATTTTGTTACAAGAGGGGAGAGAGGGGAAATCTTCAGGAAACATGATCCAAACAGAATCCAGGGATGCAATTTGAATGGCCAATAGGCAAGGCGAACGAACCGACCCACAAAATTTCACGTGCTTCGGGCATAATTTTCGGTACTGCGATCAATCATGTCGACACACGTCGCCACTCCCTCGCCGGCATCAAGTACCGCATCCGTTTTCGTCGTAAGAACAGTACGATTACCACTGGAGCTGACAGAGCAATTGACAGGAGGGCCGAGAGATGACGGAGGCGTCGAAATCGCGCCAGCACACCCAACGCTGCCGGAAACCCACGGGTGACGACACACTTCTTTCAGAGTGATTCTCAGAGGGACATTTGGCTCGAGCATTCTGTCACAAAAAAAGTACTCGAGAAGTACGGGTGGGATTTCGAATTGCGCCACGGAATCAGGGTTTCACAGCGTCGTCACTACGTGTGCTTTACTAAACGGAAATAAACGACTCTGAAAGGTCGGGTAAGGGTGTTCATCTGCACATACTGTACATTAATTGCTGGATTGAG
>CAJPEX010004296.1:0-22716 GCA_905338405.1 Notodromas monacha | reverse complement strand
TGGGAAATAAAGAATTTCAAAATTGTTTTCAATTTGTGGTCCTGGCTTTTAAAGAAAAAAAAACCTCTTTTTTCAGTACACTATGACGAAGAATCCAACATTCATGGAATGGACCAGGTTTTTGCACAATAGAAATATTATGTTGAATGATGACTTGAACCAAGAAATTCCTTCGACATTCTGAGAAGTAGTTCCGTTGTCATTTTGAAACTTTTTCCGGCCGTCCTTGACATTTCCTTTGATTTCCCCAAAAGAACTTCCCGTGAATTTTAGAACATTGCGAGGAGTTTCAAGGCAAGGCTTTAGATTTTCAAATTAGAAAACTTTAGCGTTAAGACAATATCTGCGGAACAGAGCAGATAATCATGAATATCATGTTCAGCTTCAAAATACAGGATTGAAGCAATTTATACACAAAGAGCACGAGTTTGACATTTTTTGAAATAAAATTTTACTTTCAGATATTGTGGACTACAATACTTCTTTTGAAATAAAACTTGTTCTTGCCTTGCAGTGAATTGATGATGTTTACCTTTACATATGTCATGGGTCCATTGGATCCCAAACAAAGGAATTGAATTGTACAGCCATCAGAATGCAAGTTTTGAATAAGAACTCATACTCTTTTTCAGAGGAGTTTATTCTCATTGCCCAGGTCATCAATTGGCTGGTAATTCAATATAATGGCAGAGTGAATGATTAAATTGGTTGGTTAGCTCAGAATAATGATTGATTAATTTAATTTAGGTTGAAGGCCCTTTAACACTAGGTTTTGACTGTTTGACTTCTCTCAAAGAGGAATGAGGGTTTTTATACCCGGGTGCTTGGACTGGGTCAGGAAGAAATCAGGTGATTTCTTCCTGGCTCAGAATTGGCCAATTCAGGCAAAATCGAAGAAGTGAAAACCACTTCCTGTCCTTGAGTGAGGCTCAGTGAGTCTCGCAAAAACGGGATTTTTGCGAGGCTCACAGGCCTGGGAAATCCTACAAGTTTTGGGGTCCCGCTTCCACCAGATGCTGGAGCTGCGTCGCTTCAGTCCGCGACAACATATACCATTGAAACCATAAGATTACATAAATGCATGTGGTTTTTTTTAATTGGTAATTTAGTTTTCTCAAAATATTTCTCTTAAAATGGAGGTGCCTTCTGATGGGAGTAACTGTGGTACATCTAATTATGGTAGTGTAGTAAAACTTAAATTATTTGAACCTCTCCAAGTAGAATACTTCCTTATAAGTCAAATGTTTTCAAGTCCCTTTCTGATTCCCCTTAGAAACAGTGCATTAAAAACCTCTATAACTTGAAGGATGTTCCTTGCTAACCTCCATAACTCAATTTTCTGAGGCCTTTTGGCTATTATTTTCTTGACACAGGAGAGTGAAAAGCAAAAAACAATTTGCTTGCTGATGTGTTTTGAAAAGAAGTGAAAGACTAATTGGGCAATTTAACACCTGTACCCTATAGTTCAACATCCTGTCAACTCCTTTATTAGGTAATTTGAGGCACAGAATATTACCATTTACAATTTTCTGCCATTCTTCTACATTTCCCACAACAAAATAATTGGGCAATTTGACACCTGTACCCTATAGTTCAACATCCTGTCAACTCCTTTATTAGGTAATTTGAGGCACAGAATATTACCATTTACAATTTTCTGCCATTCTTCTACATTTCCCACAACAAAATGCTTGTTTCCTTATAACACAGTTCCTCCCTAACTTGAAACCTCTTCAATTCTGAAGTCATAATTTTTCTTCTGGTCGTTTCAAAACTTGACTTTTAGAAGTTTGACTGTAGAGATTTGAATTTTTTTAACCCTTTCTGTTTTTAATGAGCGTTATTTAAAGAAAATAGGCTGTTTGAAAAAGTCATGGGACACCCTGTTTTTATGGAAAACCTTTTCCCCATGTTTAGTGAAAGCTGGTACTATTATAGTAAATGAAGGCGGCAGGAATTTTTGTTGCTTGATGCTTTCACTGCTGTGGAACCCGCTCGCCCATTTAAAAGCCAAAGTATTGAGCTGGGAATACCCACTAATGTACGTACAGTGTACTGTAGACACTTTTCAGCTCAAGCAGGAAGTTGGCCCTTCCTGGAAAGTTGCGGGAAATGTGGGACTGAATCCTCCCAAATTCTTTCCCGAGAAAAGCTGCGATAAACTCTTGACCTGTTTCCTGAAGATGATGTAAAAATCATGTACAATGTTTTAAAACTCTGCTACAGTAAAATATAGTTACACAATGAAGCTATTGGAACTGTGAAAAATAAGCTTGGATTTGTCGACTTGTTTGTTTCTTGCACCTCGTCAGTTTTCCATTGACTTAATAAATGAGAAAATATTCAATTGGCTCCTCCGTTACTTTAAATTTTAGGAAAATTCCCTGTAAAATTTAAAAAAATGCTTTTCACTTCAAGAGGCAGAAAATATCTGGGCAGAATAATTCCATACATGATCTGCTTTTTGACATGAAAAGGAGCCCAAAAAGCAACTGAAACGTCATGTTAGTCTGTCTACAAACTGAGGAAGAACTCCTGAAAATAAAAAAAAAATTACCCCCGTTCTAGATTATGAATGAGAGTGAATTTCTAATTGGATTTATAATAATTTCTAATAAGATTTAAAATAATTTCTAATAAGTGACTTTTGTGAATAGAAAAGGTTTATTTGCCCAAGAGGTTTCACACGTTTTAAGAAGGTATACTACTCCACTTTTCTACAATGTTTGAAGAGCTGTCTGACTGTATCTTGAAAAATTGTCCAGATGTCAAAATTTTTCTAGTACAGTATCCCCAAGTCAAATTATTCATATGTCAAGACACTCAAGACATATCTATTTTGAAGGCCCCAATGAACAGTGGGACCCCAACATGGAACATACTCCTACAGATGTTTTGACTTAGGGACACCTAGAAGTGCTAGAACTGAAAACAAAATCTGCCCAAATATCTGGACAGCGAATTTGACTTGCAGAAATTTTTCAGACAAACCTGAACAATGGAAAACTTTTATTTCTCTAAATTTTCCTATTTCTTGTAGAAATTGAGCTATTTACGTTCACAAGTACTGAAAAGAATTTTAACATAAAATTATCCTAATTCTTAATTTTAAAAAACTAATTCTGTGCATATTTTTTCAGCTTTTTCCACCATTCCTGCTCAGAAAAGCAAGACTGTATTCCTGTTATTTGCTTTGCTTGAACTACTTCTGCTGCAAGAATAACAGATTCTGTCTAAATTTCATGTGTTTATTCATTTTCTGCATTATGAAGTTGCAAAAAAATCATTTTATTAAATTTCTGGTAGGACTTTCTTTTGATAATTGATCAACAGGAGAATCAATTAAAGGAATTCTCATTGAAATCAATTGGATAACAAGGGGAAATATGCAGATGCTCCAACATTGGGTCAAGGTCCAAGCACCAATCAAGTCTGTATCTTGGGGTGCCCTTCTACTTCCTTCCTTCCTTGCTTGTTCATGAAGGAATCAAAAATTTCCAAATTATCTGAATCTGAATATCTCACTCTCCACCCAGAAAAAGGCACCCTTGAAGCAATGTGTCCTTGTCAAGAGGAATGATTTGAGGCATTTTCAGGAAAAGGCCCCAAACATGGGACATGAGATTAACAGGGCGCCCACATGTTAATCCGATTTGGCTTTTAGCCCCAGTTCGCGGAAGTGCCTCATCTCAGATAACTCACCAGAACATATTTTAAGCTTCCCTGGTCCTATTCCAGGTATAGATAATACCTTAACAAAATGAGGACGGGGAGTAACTGTCTGGCTTTTAGCCCCAGTTCGCGGAAGTGCCTCATCTCAGATAACTCACCAGAACATATTTTAAGCTTCCCTGGTCCTATTCCAGGTATAGATAATACCTTAACAAAATGAGGACGGGGAGTAACTGTCTGCTTGTGAACCCTGTCCAAGGGAAACGGATAACGTGGACAAATTATCAAGTCAACATTTCCGTTTGTCGTTCACCTTCAAACACCTGGCGACGCCCTGGCTTCCTTTGAAAAAAAAATAAAATGAAATGAATGGAATCACTCCAATGAGTTGTGTTGAATTTCTACGCAATGCTGTGGGATAAAGGAAACACAGAACCAACAGAATAAAATGATGTACAGTACAGGACAGTACTTACATGTACTGAGTCATACAGGAACAAAGAAAAAAGACGTTTTTACAGGTGGCCATTGTCGGTTGGAACTTGGAAGTTGGGATTGGTTCCAGTCCACTCCGCTCCGTCAGTTCAAGTGAGGGTTGTGCATGTTCAGACTCGCTTGACTGTGGATTACGTTTCTTTGGAAGGGCAGACTTATCTCAATCTGTGCGTGTACCGGTTTTATTTTTATTGCAGAAGCACGTTTCCGGGAAGGATTCAATGGTTATACAGAATTCAATATCTTATTCGATTTTCTGCAATCTCTTATCCGCTCAGATAAATTTAAAGTTTTGTATATACTTGCTGGAAGCTCAATATTATTTCATATAAAAACTGGGGACCTTTAGCAATGCTAAAAAAAAAAAAGTTGAACATCGTTAGAATCATAGTAATGTACAGTACTGTACAGTTATGCTTTGCCTGATGACTACACTTCATTTGAACAGTGTGTTCTTCATAGGCTGAACAGTAGTTAATCAGGTAACAAATTATACAAACCTTAGGCTTAAATGTTGAACCAGTTAGCTGACTCCATAAACATTTTTCTTTTAAAATTGCTTAGAATTTAATTTGAATGAGAGAATGACTTAGAAATGATCAGTGTATTACAAAGCTCTACAAAAAGCCCTCATAAAATGCACTTGCATTTTTTTCTCACTTTTACATCACAGGAAGTAACTGTCCAGAATAAAACTATGCAGAACCTGGACTCTTGTCATTTGTAAAAACATACATATTCTGGTGGACATTCTCTCTACAATGATCTCTGCATACAAAATTTGGTTTGGGTATCATAGGGTTATCTCTCCATCTTGTAGAGGTTATCTTCAACACCATTCTCGCTGTATAATGACTTTGTTCCCATCCCTTGACTTTTGCTGTAGAGAGAGAATAAGAGAGTTCACTTGTATTGATGTATTGTACATAGTTCACAAAAATAAGAGCTGAACTGATTAACACAAAATTGTCCTGTTCTGGATAATGTATTGCAGTAAAATTCTGTCAAATTTTTTTTACTTAATGATTCATGTTAATTTCTCACCAATTTTGTTTTACATCCGTGGCAGTAGCTCAATGTGTTTCAGAAGAAATAAAATCGCGCTACATAATAATTTATTCAATTTTGTTTTTCTGGAAATGTTTGAAGTTTTCATGTTTTTCAATATTTTCCAGTTGTTGGAAAATATCTTGAATCAAATCTCCAATATTTCGGAGCACCGTCCAAACGCCAAGATTTCATTGTCCATTTTAATGAAAATTTAAGAAATTGGGCAAACCCAAAGCCTTACTCGGGAGGGCAATATTCCCAGCAGTCGGAACACCCATCGAATGATCGGCTGACGCGTGCGGCAACAACCACTTCAGTCCTTGCGCTTCGCAGTCAAACGATTCTTTCCCTCAGTTTCCTGGAATTACGTCTGCGCCGACGGAGCAAGTTACAACTGGGGTCTGAGTTTCCTGTTCCAGTGCAGGGGAAGTTTCATTCACCCTTGTGCCTATTCAGACCATGTTTCATTCAAAACCCTCCATACATTTATTTTCCCTGCGCATGGGGACAAGAGAACAGCGGGGTTAGAAAATCTGTTGAGCAAACTTCGGGTTTCTGAGCGAAAGGCATGCGGAAGCTTTTTTTTTTTATATCTGATTGATCTGTTGATTTCAGGAGAAAAGAACCCTCAGGAGTAACATCCAGTGTAATAAGCAAGTAAATAAGAATTCCAGGGGTAAAATAATCGCAAAAAGCACTGTGCAAAAACAACCAGGAAAAGGTCATGCGAAGTTAACTAAAAAATTTTAAAAATTGGAATCCCCGTCTATTTCTTCTTCACACAGAGGTATTGTTGTCGCATTTTGGAAAAAAATAATGAACAAAAATTTCAAACGCGAGCATTGCTTTATCATTAACCCATCTAATTGAAAAATATACTGTATATTTAAAGAAAATTTCTTCCAATAGAAAAGATAGCTAGTTTACTAAATAGCAAGATGTGTGAGCTTCAGTGCTGAAAGTGTGCTGTACAAAACAAACTCGGCAAAAATATTTGTAACTGTACCAAAATTTTGCATGAAATTTCTTCTGTGTAAATTGTTCATTTCAATGGAATTTTAAACGGTGTTGTTTACCTGAAAAATAGAAATGTCGATGACAGAGACCAAAACTGTAAACCCTAAAAATAATTTGAGATCAGGTGCTTTTTTATTTTTCTGCGACCTCTTGGTACTCGAAGCTTTTTTTTTTTTTTGGGATCGATTTAATGCAAGTGGTATTTTGTTCGGGTGCGTTTTCTTTCATGATTGGTCGTTCCGTGCTTTTCATCAGGGATGAATTTATCCAGGAAAAATCCACCAAGAGGAAAACGACTCACGTCAAAATCATCTCCAATAGGAAATATTCCCCATCGCGAAAATTATTCCTTTTGCTGATGTCAAAGGANAATTTTCGTTGGGATGAGTTTAGCATCATAGCATACGGTATATTCCTTGAAATTAGGTTGTCATCTGCACACACTCACTTGCTGATTCACGGCAAGGAATTTAGGATTTGTCAGGGCTTCAACCATGATCGTAAAAACAAAACAAAAAACGAATCATTGACGACATAAATTTCTAAAGAAGAGCTTTTATAATGGAAAACCATCCCAAAAGAAATTAATTCGACAAAATCACCGAATGAAGAAAAAACACCTTGGCGAGAATCAGTCATTGAATTTCTTGAGATTTTTATTCCAGTTGATTATTGCTATGGGTATTTTCTGTCAAATGGGTTGTTGTTGGAGTGCTTATTCAATATAATCCTTGAAGACATGATCTGATTGCAAATTCAATGTCTGATTACTATGAAGTATAAACAGTAAAAATGTACAACAAAAGATGTAAAGCCAAGAATCCATTTGTCAAGCGGTATTTTGGAAGTTTTGAGATCATTTTTTGTGTTAGACTTTGGTCAGACAGTATTTTGAGACATGCAGTTGAACCACAATAACATAATCCAGTCTTCCCCAACCTTTTTAGACTGCAAAACCACAAAATTTCCAAGAAAATTGTCTGCAGACCTGCGAAGTTTCATAAAATTTGTTCAGACTCAAAAACCTTTCCGGTATAAGACTTTATGATGGGTATTAAAAATAATCTGCTATTTTAAATTTTTTTAGGTACTAATGAAACAGCTACAGCTGAATTTCATAAAAAAACAAGAAAAGTGTCCTTGAAGAATGAAAAATTAAAACATTTTATTTCAGCAAGTGAACATTTTTCTGAATTGTTATTAGGAGAAAAGTCATTTTTTTCCCTCAGATAATTTCAACTGCAATAGTCCTTTCACAATTTTCAGTAAAAAGTACAGGCTTCATCCATACTCTCAATAAATGAATTATGCTGAAAGTTTCCCATGGACCAGCAAAAAACTTTTTTAGACTTGCACTGGTCTGCAGACCAAATGTTGGGAACACTGACATACACCTTCCCTAAGTCAAATATACCTCCCTATGTTGCATTTTTCTCAAATCCCTGCCTGAATTCACTTAGAAACTACAAGACCTACATAGCTGACATGTTTAACCCCTCAAACCTCTATACCTCAGATTTTCTTGAGGCCTTTTGGCTATTAGTCAATATTATTGACACAGGAAAGAGCAAAGCCATACAAATGTGAGTTGGTGTGTTTTGAATGGAAGTGAAAGGTTCATTGTGCACATAAATCCTTGCATCCAAATGCAGCATCCTGTCAACTCATATATAAAGCAATTCAATACACAGAATATCACAAATTACAATTTCTTGTGATTCTTTTTTATGTCACTCAAAAATATGCTTGTTTTCCTTACTTGAAACCTCCCAAACTGCATTTGAATATTAGGGGGATTAAAGCATAGATTTCTGAAATTTGCAGTATTTTTCATTACTCACATTTGGATACGGGCGACAAATTGGTAAAGTATTCATGAAGATCGTTCCGGTAGTATTGCACGTAAATCATCGAATCTCATTGGAACTCAATTTTACTTTACATATACAAGTATTCTTCTTTCAGGATAGGACATGTTTTTAGATAAGTTTCGCTTTACTTCTGGGAAGACCCCCGCGATCCCATTTTGTTTTTAATGATTGTATTTGTGAATCATTCGCTTATACGAGGTTCATCCCACCGTTTCACCGGTTTCCTTTTGTTCAATTCCCTGGGAAAAAACTCAAAAAACAATACTCCCTCGATGATTCAACCGTTTCGTCTTAAGACATGGGCGGTACCCACTTCCCACAGATTTAAAACTCGTAAGTCGAACATTAACATAAAAAATACCATCTACAGTAGTTTAAAAAAATAGAAAAGAAACCTCTGACTGCGCTTCCTCTACACTTCCAAGGATATCTAAACGTTTTTCGTTGCTCTTGAAATTTTGAAGAATTTTTAGAACTAGGAGATTAGTCGAGCTCCATATGCAAAGAATCAGAATTTTTGTCAAGCCATGAAAATTTTCATCTTTCAGAGGAAAGATTTTAAAAGCAGGCATTTCCCATTGATGCCAGTGAGCATGTGATAAAGTAGGTACACTCATTTCCACCGCCACAAAAGCAAATGTCACAGCATTGCTGATTATACCGAGTTGTGTTTCATCGCTGCATCATCCAATTTCCGGGTATCCTAAAGTTCTTGACATTTAAAGTAAAGTATAGCAGTTCCATCCGGGTTCCAAGGAAAACAGTGAGAGTGAGACATGGTTTCCAAGGAGCTCTGCAGAATCTGGAGTGATACTTGACCTTTGTATGTTTCTCAGTACATATGCTGACGAGGGTTCCATGAACTGATAACCCGTTGTTTGACTCTTCAAGAAAATCTAATCTTCAATAATGACATTCCAGAAGCACATTTGGAATAGTGGACATATTAACATAAAAAATACCATCTACAGTAGTTTAAAAAAATAGAAAAGAAACCTCTGACTGCGCTTCCTCTACACTTCCAAGGATATCTAAACGTTTTTCGTTGCTCTTGAAATTTTGAAGAATTTTTTAGAACTAGGAGATTAGTCGAGCTCCATATGCAAAGAATCAGATTTTTTGTCAAGCCATGAAAATTTTCATCTTTCAGAGGGAAGCTTTTCAAAGCAGGCATTTCCCATTGATGCCAGTGAGCATGTGATAAATTAGGTAAACTCATTTCCACCGCCACAAAAGCAAATGTCACAGCATATTGCTGATAATACCGAGTTGGGTTTCATCTCTGCATCATCCAATTTCCGGGTATCCTAAAGTTCTTGACATTTAAAGTAAAGTATAGCAGTTCCATCCGGGTTCCAAGGAAAACAGTGAGAGTGAGACATGGTTTTCAAGGAGCTCTGCAGAATCAGGAGTGATACTTAACCTTTGTATGTTTCTCAGTACATATGCTGACGAGGGTTCCATGAACTGATAACCCGTTGTTTGACTCTTCAAGAAAATCTAATCTTCAATAATGACATTCCAGAAGCACATTTGGAATAGTGGACAGAGATATAGTGGAAACTATATACACGCCTTCTTAGAGTATGTTTGGTTTCAGTTACTGTACTTTAAAAATATGATGAATTGAAAAATTCAGAAATACAGTAACGTGAGTCACGTTTGAGCCGACGACAAACAAAACGATTAGGTTGAGTCAATTTCTAATAAACAGGCGCATCAGTTTTATCGCTGAAAATGTAGAGAAATTTTATAGAGTAAGTTGCGTGCCCAAGTTTGCTATTATGGATTATTTCAGTGAATCAAAAACTTTCATGAATCAGCTTACAAAATGTAGGCGAAATTGGATATGAATTAAATTACTTTCAACTGGGATTGGTATACCGTATTTACTGGAGTACCACACGCCCTTTTGGATTATTTCAGTGAATCAAAAACTTTCATGAATCAGCTTACAAAATGTAGGCGAAATTGGATATGAATTAAATTACTTTCAACTGGGATTGGTATACCGTATTTACTGGAGTACCACACGCCCTTTAGTAAGGTGCGCAGAGGGGTTTTTGAGTTGGAAATTTTGCTAAAATCTTATCTCCAAGTAAGATGTGCACCCCAATTTTTTTTGAATCTGAAACCACAACATTTTGAAAATAAAAACAAAAAATTGACTTTAGGCATGAATTGAACAAAAATCTCATGAATTTTCAACTTTTTCAGTAAAAAACATTCTCTTGTTACATTTGCTCAAAATATCTCCATTATAATCAAGTGTAATGCACACATAACTTCCTGAAACTTCTTGAAAATTTCGTACCCTCTTATGATGTGCACCCCTTTTTTCTTCTGACATTTGAGAGAAAAGGTGGGCGTGGTACTCAAGTAAATACAGTAATAATTTTTATAAGTCCCAAGGCTGGTCAATATTAACAATCAATGATGAATATAAACAATTTAGCATCAGAAAAGTTTCCAGAAGTACTGGTGTACGTGTACCGGCCTATGACAAGCATTCCACATGTTGTCTAAATTCTTGAAAAAAATATGCACTTGTTATAACGTATTTATAAAATAATCTGGTCGTTACCTTTGTAGTGAAAAATTTTAAACACAAGTTTCTTTCTGGGACATACACTTTCGATACTTTTAGTGTTACCAACTTTTTATAAACCCAAATACCCCTCATATTTGTCATTATAGTTTGCACTTTTCAGTCATCAAACTGAAAAAAGGTCATAAAACTCAAGTGAGGGTTGCCAAAATCTCAAAGTCGGATGTACAGTCATGATGGTTGATTATGGACATTTATTTTTCAAGAAAATGTTACCGATATCATCCTTTGCAGATTATTGTTATCTTGCTTGGTTTTAATGATCATTCGTATGCTGGATGAAGCACAGACATGTATTCACCAACCAATATTTTTTTTTACAAATACTGGAAGTATTAAAGATCAAAATGATGAATGAAGATCAAATGGATGAGCAATTTAAATAGAAGGAGCTGTTCATTATTACTATAAGCACAGACATGTATTCACCAACCAATATTTTTTTTTACAAATACTGGAAGTATTAAAGATCAAAATGATGAATGAAGATCAAATGGATGAGCAATTTAAATAGAAGGAGCTGTTCATTATTACTAAAAAAATGTTTGGGAGGCTGAAAATTCAAAGCGATACAAATTCCCAGAATACTGTGCTCTCCTTTTTTGCTGCCCAAAAATTTCAAGCTTTTAAATGAAAGTGTCGCTACTTGCGTTCCAAAAAAAATTGCTACAAGAAATTATTTATCCAAGTCCATGCACTATAAGTACAGTACATAGCCACAATTTTCTACGAGTCCAATTTGCATTACTTGTTTGTCATGAAAAATGTCTTTCCATCAGGTCCTGAAAACCATTTGTGAAAACAATATTATGACTGTAATGTAAACTGCAGACAGGGAATCTAATAGAACCAAATCCATGTACAGTACAGTATTTCTTGTTCCAAAAATGATTGCCTGTCAAGAAACTGATGAAAACAACGGGAAGAACAATCAATTTTAGGTCCCCCCCCCCCCCCAGAAAAATAGTTTTCCTTGAGGAATGGAACTATTTCCATTGCACCCCGATTCTGAGAATCCTGGTGCAAGCAGCAGCTGCACTTGGGATACAATGCACGTGTAGACGCAGTGGGTGGAAGCAGGGGCTTCTACCTTCTACATCAAGGAAAGCCCTTTTTCCAGGGAAATACAATCAGGGTTCTGCTCTACTTCTTTTCCCAAGCGGTACAGGACAATTCCGGCTTTTCTCCCCGTCTATTTTTCTTCCTCCAACAGAAATAATGGGGAAATGTTGATGCAGGTTTCTTGATTTTCACAACACTCTAGAGTCTAGCATTTAAATTATAGACTTTATAGAAAGTCTAGGCTGATGTTGGAATCAGGTTGCTTGGGTTTGCTAATGATGATATCAAATTGAAAACTCTAGGCTCCTTGTGAAAGAAAAAAAAGAATGTGATTGATACAGGTGGTGCCCTGCAATTCAATGCTAATCTGTTGCTGGTCTAGGGTCAAATTGCAAAGCAATGTCAAATGCAATGTTTTCTACACTGTATTTGACATTTTTTCCCATTTCTTTTGGCGTCATTCCATAGCCTGTATCAAATTGTGAGTCAACCTCCCAGCAAATTTGACCATCAAAGTGCAGGATATGGTCAATTTGTGAGATGCCCAATTGGGTACCACATGTAATGTGTTTATTTTTAAATCACAAGCCTTCATCACTCTTGGCAATGACTAGAATGATGCTCAGAATCTAAAGAATTGATAGAAATCAGCTTAAGAAAGATTTAAAATTACTAAAATTCAATGAAGAGACACTTTCTGAAATCTTAAAGGATCAAGATAAATTTTTTGCCTTATATGATTTCTCATCAAAGATTCTCTCTAAATTGGAGGATCACACTTACTACGATTTTGCTTCTACCTTCTACATCAAGGAAAGCCCTTTTTCCAGGGAAATACAATCAGGGTTCTGCTCTACTTCTTTTCCCAAGCGGTACAGGACAATTCCGGCTTTTCTCCCCGTCTATTTTTCTTCCTCCAACAGAAATAATGGGGAAATGTTGATGCAGGTTTCTTGATTTTCACAACACTCTAGAGTCTAGCATTTAAATTATAGACTTTATAGAAAGTCTAGGCTGATGTTGGAATCAGGTTGCTTGGGTTTGCTAATGATGATATCAAACTGAAAACACTAGCCTCCTTGTAAAAGAAAACAAGAATGTGATTGATATACAGGTGGTGCCAACACTAATCTGTTGCTGGTCTAGGGTCCAATTGCAAAGCAATGTCAAATGCAATGTTTTCTACACTTTATTTGACATCTTTGCCCATTTCTGTTGGTCTAATTCCATAGCCTATATCAAATTGTGAGTTGACCTCCCAGCAAACTTGACCATTAAAGTGCAGGATGGTCAATTTGTGAGATGCCCAATTGGGTAACACATGTAATGTGTTTTTTTTTTAATCACAAGCCTTCATTACTCTTGGCAATGACTAGAATGATGCCCATAATCTAAAGAATTGATTCCCCCAAAAGTCTGTTTTGAAAAAATACATCAACTATTGCAGGGTTTATATATTGGAACCCCTGCATATATCAGATGAGATCATACAATATTTTCCTATAAACATCAATGGGGACATTTTGGGTACTGTGACAACATGTTCAGAAGTTATACTTTTAATTTTTCATTAAACTAAAGGCAAAGAGCCCATTCCTTAAGATATTGTCCGGATGTTGGGGCAGATTTTCTGATCTTAATATGTACATATAATTCCAAATGCGCTAATGTTGTGACCCCACCATATATAAATTAAAGTTATTAAACTAAAAATCTTCATGCCTAAGTGAACATGAAGCAAGTAAAACATTCGGTGCCACGACTTTGTTGTTGTCTGACCTGATCACAACAACTTTACTGAAATGTAAATGGTAAAAAATGACAAGAATCCAATCAGCCATTTGAGCTATATGTTGCAGCTGTGGTTGGTGAATTTTTGATATTTCTTGAACAGAAAAAATTCCCGGACTATTTCCCATAACTAAGAATATCTTTCATTTCCTCATTTCGCTGTACAAGGATACTGCATGTACATTCCTAAATTTGTGTAAATAAACTGTAGAATGTTGCCAATAAGAAAAACTCACCCTTGGGAAACAGAATCTTTTTTTTTTTTGTGCCTAGTACGACCCTTCGAAAATTTTAAGAGCATATAAATTTTATCAGAATTTTAACAAGAGACTGAAACTGTTTTTCCTGTATCTCACAGCTCAAGGCTCAGATCCTTTGTTTATTGCTTCAATTATGTGTTTTAAAAATCAAGTAAGGTCAAATTTGAACATCAGCGTCAACTTGGGTTACAATTCAGGCCGAAAATGTCAGGGTTCAGGAAAAAATTCCAGATGTTTTGGTACGAGTACTGGGAAATATGATCTTGTGACGGAAAAACCCTTTTTATTGAATTCCAAATCCAAAATAAAGAAAAACTTGATATTTCTTACGAAACTTCATTCTGGATTCGTAACAACCGAGAAATCTATAATAATTCATCATGTTGTCATCTTACTATCTTTGAAACATCTAGCGACACCAAATATGGATAATCTGGAAAACTGCAAAAATGTCTCCAGGCCAAGGACGAAGTTTGCACGGTTTGCTTATTTAAATAACGCCATCTTTTGGAGAAAGCGGAAAATGAGGCCATATTAATGGGGTAAATCTAGAAATGGTTCAATTATTGAATTTTTCTCCACTGTGCATGAATAGAATCTTTCTACAACGTCCTTATCTACAACGAATTTATCTTTACATATTACGAATTTTTGTTGCACCCTCGATGGTCTCTACTCGTATTGAGGATTTTGTCCAAAACAAAGTTCTCTACAACTATTTTTTCTGTTCCATTGAATTTCCTGATTACAGAGAGCGAGTCCGTCTATGTTAATAATTGCACTTGACCAATACACGTAAATAACAAAATAAATCGTAGTAAGTGTGATCCTCCAATTTACTGCTTATACTGGCCATCACATACCAAAGGAGTAATCGAATGAGCTGGCCGCGTACTACAGTAGCACCAACGATGTGAATTAGACGACGCGTTCAGGGCTCGAACGAGACTGACAGTGACATCTACCCATATTTTTTACGTCACACTGGAGCAGTGTAGAAAAAATGTTGCTATTGACAAAACCACGCTGCTGCCACTAGACAATTTTAGTCTCAATGGCGATCATTGCGATCAACACAGTTTTTTCCTCAGTATCAGATTATGCAGAATAACTTCTCCTCAGAAATAGTTCGTGAAATAATTTTAATTTCTTTTTGGCGCTTGACATATAATTTGTTTGTACTTCGTTTCCATCCAGAATACTTGAAGTTTTGTTATTAATTTCACAAATTATCTATTCAAGTCACCGGGTGTCAGTGATTTGTCTCAAAGCATTTACTTCAACTCGTTGATTCTTTCCAGATTGCAATTAACGGACAGTTAGAGTTGTAGTGGGTGATAATCGAAGTACAGTACAATATTTCTGACTTTTTCATAATTTAAAGATCAAATGTAATGCTGTAATATTTCCTGGCTGTATTATGGTTCTCATTACAACACATTCTTCATCACAACACATTTTTTACAGGTTGAATGTTGTTTCTTTTCAGGGAATACACAACTAAATTAAATACTGCACTGTTATAAAAATATCGTTCTACAAACATAATATCCTCCATAATCTCAGTATAAGAACTTTCTGCCTTGAATACGTACATGAGCCACAGGGATTTTAAAAATTATTATAACTAGTGGAAAAGTCTACTAGTACAGCAATGAAAATTAATCATTTAAATATAAATAATTCAGAGAACATTGCATATAAGTTGTAGAAAAAAGCTTTTTCTGAATATGTTTTTCATTGAGTTAAAATATCAGTAGGATCCATGCGTTTTTGGGTAATTCTAAGCAAGGCAGGTTCAAAGACAATTTTTTTCATTCTGAAATTTTTCCATCATTCCATGGAGCAAAATAGTTGAGGGATATTTATCAAGGGAAATAGTTAAAGATTTACAAGTACTCAAATTCAATGGAGAGACCCTTTCTGAAATCTTGAAGGGTTAAGATAAACTGTTGGCTTTATATGATTTCTCATCAAAGATTCTCTCTAATTTGTTCATTTTCTACAACGTCCTTATCTACAACGAATTTATCTTTACATATTACGAATTTTTGTTGCACCCTCGATGGTCTCTACTCGTATTGAGGATTTTGTCCAAAACAAAGTTCTCTACAACTATTTTTTCTGCTCCATTGAATTTCCTGATTACAGAGAGCGAGTCCGTCTATGTTAATAAATAATTGCACTTGACCAATACACGTAAATAACAAAATAAATCGTAGTAAGTGTGATCCTCCAATTTACTTTTTATATTGGCCATCACATACCAGAGGAGACTGAGGAGTAATCGAATGAGCTAGATATCGGCCACGTCGTTCTAACTAGCCGCGTACTAGAATAGCACCAACGATGTGAATTAGATTATTAGACGACGCGTTCAGGGCTCGAACGAGACTGACAGTGACATCTACCCATATATTTTACGTCACACTGGAGCAGTGGAGAAAAAATTTTGCTCTTGTCAAAACCACGCTGCTGCCACTAGACAATTTTGGTCTCAATGGCGATCATTGCGATCAACGCAGTTTTTTCTTCAGTATCAGATTGTGCAGAATAACTTCTCCTCAGAAATAAGTTCGTGAAATAATTTTAATTTCTTTTTGGCGCTTGATATATAATTTTTTTTGTACTTCGTTTCCATCCGGAATATTTGAAGTTTTGTTATTTATTTTATAAATTATCTATTTAAGTCACCGGGTGTCAGCGATTTGTGTCTAAGCATTTATTTCAACTCGTTGATTCTTTCCAGATTGCAATTAACGGACAGTTAGAGTTGTGTGTGCTAATCGAAGTACTGTACAATATTTCTGACTTTTTCATAATTTAAATATCAAATGTAATGCTGTAATATTTCATGACTGTATTACAGTTCTCATTACAACACATTTTTAATCACAACACATTTTTTACAGGTTAAATGTTGTTTCTTTTCAGGGAATACACAACTAAATTAATACTGCACTGTTATAAAAATATTGTTCTACAAACTTAATATCCTCTATAATCTCAGTATAAGAACTTTCTGCCTTGAATATGTACATGAGCCACAGGGATTTTTTTAAATCATTATAACTAGTGGAAAAGTCAACTAGTGCAGCAATGAAAGTTAATCATTTAAACATAAATAGTTCAGAGAAAATGGCATATAAGTTGTAAAAAAAACCTTTCTAAAACATATTTTTCATTGACTTAAAATATCAGTAATATCCACGCATTTTTAGGTAATTCCAAGCAAGGCATGTTCAAAGTCAATTTTTTTTCATTCTGAAATTTATGTTATCATTCCATCAAGCAAAATAGTTGAGGGATATTTATCAACTTATCTGCCGTGGAAGCGTTTATTGCTCGTTTCTCAAAAACAATTTTCAATCTTAAACGTTCTCAAACCCACGAATCTTTTAATAACAAATTTTTAGCTATACGACTGATTTCGCGCAGGTCTTTGTTTTCAACGGGATTTTACTGTAGCAGACATCCGATGTTCCTATTTTGTTGCGCACCCACTTCCAAATTACCAATGATGCGCCTGAACCCCTGGGTAAAAGCCTGTGAATCTGGGCTTAATTCGAACATATGCCCTAAAACTGATTTAGATCCAGATTTACGATGCAAAGAGGCTCAAAAATCCAATGCTGTGCCCAGAAACAGCTCATGTACTTATTTGCGCAGTAAAGAAACGCAAGTCGCTTTTATTCCTGAACCCAGATTTCCAGGGAACCCAGGGGAAATCACACGCGACACCGACGGGTTCCAGACGTATGCGGATACATGGAAGGGATCTCCTTTCGGGGAAATCTACTGATCCCGCTTGATCTTCCTCGGAAAATGTATCAGCATACGTATCGAGTACCATCATTTCCTTGCTGAGTAATTCAAGAAACTCGGGGCTCTTCAACCATATTAGATGCATGCATATTAAGTGGTATAAAAAAAATACCAGGCATGAATAATTGATGGATCCACTCCATGCTCGGGATTTGTGTTCAGAATAAAAGGGGGTCCACGATTTTCCTCGCCCAGAGATAAGAAAATAAAAACCCTATTGCGATAGTAACAATTTATTCAGCAACGCAATTCCTTATTCACACTTCTCCGGCGTCATCTTCGGGAATTATAAGCTACAAAATATATGCCTGTCCAAAAACGAAGGAAATAATTGAAAGTTAGTTGAATTCATGTTCCATTTGTGTCTAAATGCAAATTTGGGGGTTTTTATATTCAAAATACAGTGAGACCCTCAGATGTGGACATATAATGGGTGCTTCAAGAGTGTTCCAATGTTGGAATTTCACTAAGTTAAGTCTCATTTCCCTTGGACTTCAATGGAAATGTGTTCATTTGGTTCTCCTTCATGTCCAGAATTAAAAATAAGTCATCAAAATTTTTTTTTTAATTTGTTTCCCTCAACTTCAAGTTGTAGAAAACATCAGTGCAGAACAAAAAGGTGTAAAATTTAATTTTTTGAAATGCTGAAAAAATATTGTGATACTCTGAATCCCGGGCGTATTTTCCGTGTAATCATGATTTCCAGAGCATTCTCAGAACCACTGCTTTCCGATTTAATTGCACTCAATTTGCATCCGGTTAAGCGGAAGCAAATTAATGGAATCTTGAACTCGATGAATACCTGGAACATTCGGAATTCCGTTCCGTTTTCGAAAACAACATCTCTCGGAATGAAAAGCTGTTTTCTCAAAGCATGTATCTCTTTGTGCACTCAAGATTTATATCTCTTCGTGTTTCTTTTGCTCTCAAGAATCCGAATTAACGCTGCATATTTCACGACTCTTCGCGATAATACGCTTCAAAAGTTCTGACAGAATCCTCTATAATGATGAGTGGGATGCATCAAACCATGGGAATAATTCTTGAAGAAACGCCATTAGTCACAATCAAATTCATCAACTATTGAGTGGCTGTCGGATTCAAAGTTCGAATCCCATTAGACGAATTTAGTTGATTTCAAATGCTCCGAAATGATATTATTCAATGAAATCTGTCAGCTCTAAAAGATCGCGTCTTGTGTCAGAAAATTTGAAAACTTTCAGTGGGATTTTATGCACATGCATTACAGTGAAAAGAGACGAACCAAAACTCTTTCAATTTCTTTAAACCCTTCTTTGTGGTTTTGATGAGTGAATTTAAGAAACAATCACCTACACTTGTATCAAACATGCCTAAGAAACATTTTGCATGTGATCAAGTTGACGGAGTAAGGTACATACATTAAAGAAAAATTCAGGAATGAATGAACAGAACACTTTATTTGCCGCTTTTCAGCATTCACAAGGTTTTCGTGTCTCAAATTTGCTTTTTTATGACGAAAGAAGTGTGTCGAAATTATTTTTACCAATTATGCATGTTTATCGTATGAAAATACCATTCTACTCGTTTTTTTTCCCGTGACGATCATCTCTTACGCATATATCAAGCGTTTTAAATTAATTTCCTTCGCGTTGAAGAAAACTCTGGAGAATTTAGTTAACATGCGATGAATTTATCTTCGTGTTGCCTCTTGTCAGTTTTCCTGGAATTCAGAAATATTCTACGCAGTGCACGTATATATTATACTATATATCGTAGCATGATGAGCAAGTTAAATTCTTCTTGAAGAGGAAATTTGATGCGTTCTGAGAAACTGGTTATTTCCTCTCCTTTGACATGGCGTAGCAGCACCCGTACATAATTTTGCCGACGCGGATGCGGTATTTTGCGATATTAGCTTTTGAATCTATTTATTATACATGAAGCAAAACTGGATAAGAAAAATAATTGGGATTCTCGCACCGATTGTGTGAACAAGTAAAAAAATATCCTTAAAATGTTTTTCATTGTCTGTGTCGTCTGCTGTGAAATGTTAACGTCGAAGTGAGATGCGTGAAAATAGGCTGGAAAGTGCTGTTTATAACTTGAAATTTATATGTTTCATGAAATGCACGTGAATCTTTTTCTGAAAAACTATACATACGTGTTTCTCCTTGGAATGCGGACAATTTTTATCTCACCCACGTTATATTGAAAGTATATTTTATAAAACGCAGATAAAAACCAAGGAGTTTACAGAATAAATTTTTGCAACATCAGAATATAAATCTGTCACGCCTGCTTCAATCCATTATGACTTCGGCAGGATGAAGTTTGCAAACCCTTTGATCTGGCTATAGCTGGGAAAAGCACGTGAATATAGTCCAAAAATATTTTAATTCTTCAAAAGCATGTTTAGGCCAGCAGAATATTTTTATTTATTTTAAATCATATTAAATGTCAGTACTCTCCATTATGGTCTGTATCCTTTTATCATTTGCTTTCGTTTTGCAGCGTAGTGAAACTTCAGAGCCTCAGTCAACCAGATCAACCGTTCATTTAGTTTAATGAACCATGCATTTTTCAGAGTTTCAGATCATTTTTTAATTGTGTCTGGTG
Organism: Notodromas monacha; assembly: GCA_905338405.1. NCBI lineage: Eukaryota > Metazoa > Arthropoda > Ostracoda > Podocopida > Cyprididae > Notodromas > Notodromas monacha. Next base: position 2,467 of record CAJPEX010004296.1, on the reverse strand, counting down.
AAAGAAATAGATTATTTCAGCAAAACGTGTATGAGATATATGTTCAGAGGTATGTATGCACTTTGCTTGAAACAAATTAAATAGGCTATTTTAGGAAAACGAGTAGGATATATATTTTCAGAGTTACTGTATATATATTCCCTTGGCTATTGAAACAAAGTCATGTAAAGTTGTCAATGCTTGACATGGTATGACATAATGCAGTAAAAACCACACTATGTGTGATTGCAATGCAAAAAGTTAATCAAGTACCACGCGCACCTTTTTTCTAAAATTAAGAATTTAATATAACTTTAAAAAAAATTAGCCTTTGGTTCACCTCATTTGATTGGAACAAGGTATTTGCACAAAGGCAATTAAAAAATGGAAATTATGAAAAATCCAAATCCAATTTCACTAAAATAAAATTCAACTCAAAACTTGAGCTTGGGTGCATCTTATTTTCAAAATATTTCAATTTTCAGTCTTTAAAAATGGTACATGCATTCTAATTCAATATAAATACATTTGTATCCAAATTTTAGATTGAAAAATGTTGGTACATACCTTGATTACTATCCACAGGCAGTGCTTCTCAATTAAATATGATACTAGTGGTACCCCAAAATTATAACCTAATCCATTTATGAATTAGGGTCAAATTTTGAAGTGGTCAAATTTCAAGACAGCAAGGTCATGAATGCAATGTTTGTTGAATCATATTTGATGTTTTGCATCTCTTTGAGCATCAAATTGCCCAGCAGAGGTTAAATTTCAATTTGACCCCTCCCCCCAACCAATTTGAACATCAAATTGTGGAATGGAAAAATTGCAGGGTGGTTGAATGGCAAGTTACCACCTGAACTATAAATGGAAAGATTGAATCACCTCAGAGGCCTTTGTGTTGTAATTTTGCAAGTACAGTACAGTATTTGACCACCTTAAGATTACCTCATGTATCTCAAAACTCAAATACAGTAGCACACAATTTTGAATTTACTCTGATTGCTACACACTAAAGAGAAGAACCCAGAATCCATCCCTGGAAGTTAAACATGCAGGGACAAAGTCATTTTTTCTAAAACAAAAAACTTCGGGGTGAAAAGTGAAACACAATCGGATCTATGTGTATAATGTATATATGTATTCGCTGACCTTCTTTCTTCGAGTAGGTCTTTTCCTGGGCATCAGCAAAACCCCTGTTGCCATGTGGACTCATTTTACCCATCGTCAGCGACCTCCAGCGCCGTTCCGGGGTTTATTCTGCACCAGGGGGTCTCTCACGTTTCCGGGAAAAGGCGCTGCGCAAAATTGATCCACGGGTGCGCTTTTATTTTTACATTTTTTTCTCTTCTTTTGGCGCGGTTCTGGGAAAAAGGGGATCTCCCGGGGGAGGATCCGATCCTCTTTGCTGCGCTCCGCGAAATTGATGTCAACGGCGCCTGCAAGGCGAACATTGACGAGGGAAAAAGGAAGTGATTGGAGGACTTCCGGGAGTGCGACAGGAAGTTGGTGTTTTCGAATGCTCGATGCTGGAAACATTTGCTTTTAAGCGATCAAGAACCAATGAGAAACCCTTCACGCGCATGCTGAGAAATAAATTGAAAAATGAAACGACAATTTTATTTCAAATTTTTGAAGCCCGGAGTTTTTTTTTCGTCTAAATTCAAACTGTTGACAGAAGTAATTCGATTTGAAAAATGGAGGGAATATTCAAAGATTGGCTCTATTCCGGATCACTGAAATTCAAGTGGAGTATAAAGGTAGCAAAAATTAGCACTGTTCTAAAGAAAAAGGCTGTAGAATAAAACAGAAGCACTGGACAATTTTTAACTTTAAGATTTCAAGTTTGGAAAGTAATGTTAGACAAATATTCAAGTGAAATTTTTCAAACTATAAATATGCTATGCATATTTATGAAGTTTTTTCTAGTTCGTTGATTGAATGCAGACATTTCAGCGCATGAAAATCCCGGGCAAGAATAAAAAAAAAAAAACGAATCAGCAGAATTCTGTGCGCAAAAAATGGGGAAACGTATGAACACAACAATAAACACTTCATGAAGTAATTTAACCGGAATGACCTTTAAACTTGTTCAAAGCGTGCATGAAGACTTCAACGAGCTTTTAAACGCCATGCATAAATTATCAGACATGACCTCAATGATTCAATAAAAAAGATCCTTGAATAACGGAGATCATTCCACACTTTCAAAAGAGAAACAAACAAAAATTTTGATTGATGAGAAGAGATGAACTGGGAACTAAACTCAGTCTGCTAAGATTTCCATTCGCCAATATACTTGCATATTCTTATTCTTGTGAAATAATACAGTACTACATAACGATTACGATCAGCTGAAAAAAAATACGCGAACTTTTTGGCGTCATAGAATAAATTAATTCTTAAGAAGTACCGTATTAATTCGTTAAAAAATCATGTTTTTCAAATTACTCATCCGTGTCCGTGAAATCAGATCTACTATAAA
>CAJPEX010004295.1:4724-22721 GCA_905338405.1 Notodromas monacha | reverse complement strand
GCTTCTGAATGTAATGCCCTTGATGCCTTAATTACCTCTCTTGGGCAGCTAATCATATTACCTACTGATGATTTAATGACTCAGTGGTTAAACTTGCGCCCATCTGCAGCGGTTATTCTTGGTGTGCGCTTACTGCCACCACCCTCTCAGGCTGTGCAACCTTTTCTGCAGCCCTTACACTGTCCTCTCTTGAGCACTCCTTGTCAATCACCTATGCCTAATTTTTCTCGTAACTCTAATCTGCCTCATGTCGTTTCTATGTCTCAATCTATTACTCCTTCAGATCCTCCTTTACCTTCTGCGCCTTTACGCAATCAAGCATTTGGGATAGACTTAGCCCACATGAAAGGATCTTTACATAGTGAATTGCACACCTATGGTACCGGGCAATGTCTCCCTTTTTCACCTGATGCTCAACAAATGTACCTTATGAACTACAAAAAAAACATGCGTTAAAGATCTTAAGTTTGAAGGTTCTCCTAAAACTCACTTTTGATCAGGTTTGTACCCAATTTAAACTCATACATGAAGCCCCTAAAGATCAGCTTCAACCTCTTCATTGTATCCAACTCTTACTTTTACACTTTGATGGAGATGCTCTCCAACTCATAAAACATTATGGTGGTAGGAATGATGACACAGCTTACCTTGAAGCGCTTTGTACCTCATTTGACACCTACAGTAATGTTACTGAACAGAAACGTGTTATCTTACAAGAAATTGAAAACCTTCCATATCCTGATGAGACCTTTGAACAATGTGCCTCCTATTTAGGCAAAGTAAAGCATCAAGTGGGTTTACTCTGTAATTTAAATGTTGATCTTAGGATGGTTCATGGTAAGTTTGGCCTACTGTTATCGAAAACTTGAATCAGGGTACTAGTATTGCTTCTTTAGAACGTTATGTTTCTAGCCATATTCTTTCTGGTGAGCTTACTGAGGAAATACGTCAAAAGTGGCAAAATGATCCAGAAACTCAATACGGTTGGTATGCCAGTTACTTCAGTGATAGAACTAAAAAGACTGCTCATTCTTATACAGAAAAGCTTTCTAGTTTTTGTGCTTCTGCTAAAATTCTCAATGTTGACAATCTTTCTGATTCTGCTAAAACTCCTGATGTCAAATCCGAGATTCCGTCCATCAAAGCTGAATCTGTTACTGTTTCTGTAACACCTGTGAAGCAAGAAACCGCTTCTGATCTGTCTCCCCCTTCTAAACCTTCCCCCAAACCTTCTCCACATACGTCTACTGAAAAGGAAGTTATTACCATTCCTGAATCTTTGTTTTCTCATACATGCCTTTTCTGTACTGAGTTGCATGCATTCTTTCAATGTCCACTCCCTCTTCAAAAGAAGAAGGATATTGCTATGACCAAAAAATTGTGCTTCAATTGCCTACGTACTGGTCACTGTGTGCAAACTTGCCTCAATCGATTTAATTGTCGCAATTGTAATAAATGGCATAATACTATTTTCTGCACCTCTTCCTCTCAGCGCAATCAACGTTCTTCTACTAATTTTTTTTGTAAAAACCAAACTTTCTCTGGAAACCATTCACAGCAAAATTCTGAGAAGAAATTTGATTAAAAAAAATGATCTTCTCCTCCTGTTTCTGAAACTCCTGAGACTGTTCTAACCGCGGCCAATCAGAGCATTGCAGCGCGGATCTGTACTGTGGTCCTTAAACAAGTAACCAGCTTTAGTAATATTCATTTTTTGGTAAATTTAATGCACCAACAAGGTGTGAATGGGCCAACCAACTGGGCATGCTCTCTTCCATGTGTGATCTCGAAGAAAATTTCAAATCTTAAATTTATCCAATTGAAGTTCCCACCTAAATCTTTTTCAAATTTGAAAACCACAAATTTTAATTTTCTGGGTTAGGTTGCATGGTATGGTGGGATATATGGTGGGGAAAAGTGTAATCCAGGGTACATTTAAATGTAGGGTTGGACAGTTTGTAGTGTAGAGTGGGGTATGTTACAGTGTAGCATAGTGTGTGTTGTAGTGCACAGTAGGTTGTGGTGTAGAGTAAGTTCTAGTGTAGGGTAGGTTGTGGTGTAGAGTAGGTTGTAGTGTAGGGTAGGTTGTAGCATAGGGTGGGTTGTACTGTATGGTAGATTGAAGTGCAGGGTAGGTTTTAGTGTAGGTTAGGTGGCAGGGTAGGGTAGGTCGTAGTGTAGGGTAGGTTGTAGTGTAGGGTAGGTTGTACCTGAGTGTAGGGTAGGTTGTAGTCCAGGGTAGGTTGTAGTGTAGGGTAGGTGGATGGCAACAGTACATGTAAGAAATTGCACAGGGGGATCTATAAAAGCAATTTGAAATTCAAGATCTAAATTAAAAGAATCTTTCTCGAGTAGAATTGCTTGGTGGGATGTTGATTTTTATTTGCAGTATTAATAAGTGCAAGTAGAAATTGTAACTTTGTTAATTAAGTTTTGACTTAGTTCCAACTTGGCCAGAGGGTTAATCTAGCTGCCAGGAGTTGTTTCTGCTTGCTCTAGCTTATTTAATTTCTTCGTAGGTGTCACTTCTGTAGTCCGGACAGTTAGCATCTTTCAAAGATGGTCAAAAGTAAAAACTATAGAAATTCACCATGATTTTACCAAAATTCCAGAATTAATAGTGGGATCATAATGCAACCTTCACTTCTAAGCTAGGAGGGTGATGTGTGTTTGTGAAGTGATTTACCCAGTTCTTTTATCCTTTTTTATCAGTGTTCTGATGCTTCTGTGTTCTGCTTTTCTAGAACCGGAAGCTCAAAGCTTTCTTACACATTTTTGTCTTATTTCAATTTATGAACAACAACAACGAGTTATCAACTATTTTGTGTTGGTTCAATCTTGTGACGGTATACTGACTTGGAGCTGGTCAAATCGTCTACCGCCCAAGTCTGAGTCAAAGTTGATGCTGATTGCTGTTGGCCAAGGTTCTTAAAACAGGTCATTCATTGCACCCTTCCTTTTGTGCAACTGTTGCACCCATCCGGGAGTGTAGGGCTCCGGACAAAACTGGGTCAAAGCCCCAACCAGTGTTTGGGAGAAAGTATCTAATTCTTTCAAGTACAGTATACTGTTGGGTATTTTACTCATATTACCACACATTGCCCAGGTGTGGCTGGGCACAATCAGCTAGTGATGAATTATATAAATCAAATTTTCCTCAATGATTTCATTTTGCATAAATAATTGGGCCTTTCAGCCTGGAATTTCTGGGGACCAGAAATTTCAACTAACCTTCTTAAAAATGACAAATAATTGATGTACAGGCTTAACATTGTCGTCTAAGGGGAAACCTATATCTCTAGACAAAAACATGTTGTGCCTGGGTAAATTGGTTTTTTTTATGCCTTTCCTTCAATTTTCAATATTTTGCTTGTGGCAAAAACTCAAAATGTTTGTCAATTTTACAAATTTGACAAAATTCATCAGTGATTTCCAACTCAACGCCAAACCTCTTCACATCCCTTGATACTGTGAAGGGGAATTCAAGGCATTTTAAATAAAAAAATGTTGAAATTAGGCCTAATTCACCAGTAATTGTATTGTAGAGGTCACTCCTTGTTATGAAAAAACTTGTGTTGAAGATATGAAGTTTGAGGGCTCCAACAATGATAAAATTACCTTTGATCAGGTTTGGGCTCAGTTTAAACTTATTCATGAGGCTCCTAAAGATCAAGTTCAGCCTCTTTGCCATATTCAGCTTTTGCTTTTACACTTTGATGGGGATGCTCTTCAGCTCATTGAGCATTATTGTGGTGGAAATGATGATACAGCCTATCTTGAGGCATGGTCCTAGCTCCTACAGCTGAGGCCATCTGCCAAATCTGTGCCTGCCAACCAGCTGACTGGGCTTCATTCTGTTAAATGTTTGAAGCCCAGTTTGGCCCACAATGGTGCACCCTTTGCAACAATTTTCTTCTCATCTGCCCCCGCCCTTCTGAGAACTACAATTCTCTGGGAACAGGCTTACACTTGACCTTCCTCAAGTTTCTCCAAGCAACAGAAGCAACTGCTGCTGAAGCATCAGCAGCCCTAACAATTTTTAATACCCTGTCTTGTGTCTCAACTCATCAGCATCCTACCTCCCCCTGTGGCACATGTGGCAGAATAATTTAGTACGCTACCGCACTGTTCTCCGCACACGGGTACAACGAACACCTGTAATACGGAATTCAATTACTTTCAGGAATTTGTAGGAATGTTCCAGAAAATTCAAACTGCAACAGATTGACGCTGCCATTTTAATTAAATCACAGTCAGACTAACGCAAGATCTCATCAGAGTCAGTCAAATTTGTGTGATTATTCTTATCTTGGGGTAAAAACAAAATATACTTTATCTTTTCTTTGGGATCTTGTAAACAAGATCCCCAGCTGAACCCCACAGCTGATTGAAGTGTTTTATTTCCAAATTCTGCGCCTTTTTGCACCATTTTTGATGACAGCACAGGCAGCCAGGCAGGAGTTCAACTGCCCAACCTACACCTTGTTGCCCCTGGCTCCCCAGCTCCACACCCTCACCACTCATGGTGATGAACTTTGACAGCTGCCCCTAGGGTCTCCTCTCCTCAAGAGGGGTGTTGGGCATGCACACTGCATATAGTAAAATACTCTGGTGTACTTGACTCTTAGAAGCGTTTCCCACCTCCTCAAAATTGCAGTGCCAGGAACATCCTAATGCTGCATTGCAGCATCTTTGACAAGAAATCTCCTATTCTGATTGCATAGTGCAACCTTGTGAAGGTTAAATATAATTGTTAGTATATAAACTGTTCCTTTCCCATTAATTAATCACATTCTGTTGAACTGTGCATTACTCAAGTTATCCTCATTATCCTTTCAAGCCCAAGCTCATTGAGTTGTTTAATCATATCTGTATTTGTGAAATACAGTGTTATCCCTTTAACGTAGGAATTCCAAAAGGAATCCTGGTCCAGTCCTGGACTGATCAATTTGTTTTATTGCTTATCAACAAAATACTGGACATCAACTTATATTGCGGCTCTTTGTGCCCATTAGGGGGGGGGTGTAGTGTAGGGGAACCTCTTGAAGGTTCCCTCAAAGACCATTGAAGGTTAATTATTCTGCTTAACCTGATAATCATCTTGAATGAGATGGAGTATCTTGCTCTTGACTAATAAGCAGCACAATAAACTTGTATCCCTTATTACTCGGACTAGAATTCATTTCAAATTGGATCAATTTAAAAGTTTATTGCAGGGCTAGATCTTCATTGAAGTTTTAGAAGCTTAGAATGTTATCCTAAATTGGCGGAAGGGTCAACTAAAGAAACTTTTGTCAGGAAGAGAAACGTCTTTCTTTTACAAAAACACCTCTTTTTAGTGTGAGTTATTGAAGGTTTTCCTGAGTGTTTTTTCTGCCTGACTTCTGGTAAATATTCTCCCTTCCAAAAATTAGACAGAAATGAGCTCCAAATCCATTTCTCATGTCTCAGGAAGGGTAGAATGAAGTCTTGAGACTTGTTTTCATTCAAGTGTGTGACTTTTTGCCACATTCCAGTCTTGATTGACCTGGATGAACTCTGCAGCATCTGTGAGAATTTGGCAAAATATCACCCAAGTACTGTACTCACAAGTTTTGCTGTTTTTGAGTGTGCCACATGGGAATCAATCCCCAGGCATGTCAAAACATGAATAGACATTGATATTTGAGTTCACTTGTGGATTTTTTCACTTTTTGGTGAAAATATTTTCTCAAAATTAACTTTAAAAAGGTGGAACTTTTTTTGAATTTATCCAGAGGGAGTTTGTCACCAAAATATACATCCTATGACAGGTGAATAATATTGCTCTCTGCTTTCTGTGTTTCATGTCCCAGGATATTCATAGGATCTTAATTATTGGACTAAGAATTTAATTATTGACTTATTTTGTGGCAGAATAATTTGGCATGTTACCATACTGTAAATCTATCCGCAATATTCAACCATTAATCTTGAACATTTGAGACATTTCTCATGTTTTCTACAGCTTTCTTGGAGCAAAATTGCCACTGCCATGTCATGGAATGTTCTGAGTCAGTACGGCAAGAGATTTCATCAAGTCAAGTCATTAATTGCGTGTGATCATTATTACTGTGTGAATTTGTGAAAGATCCGTTTTGTTTTGGGGTTAAAAGAAATACATCTTTATCTTTTTCTTTAGGATCTCAAAGGAGATCCCCAGCTGAACCCCTCAGCTGCTTCAAGTGTTTTATTTTTGCGCCTTTTGTATCAGTTGGGGGTACAAAAATTGGTAGCAGAGGCGTGTGTGACCTTCCTGAATAAACACTTTTTTTCTCATTTCTTCCCACTGGTCTGTGGTTCTCATGGCTACCAAATTGTCTCCTCCTGAGGTTCTTCCTCCTACATCTCTTGAGTTACCTGATATTTCTCCTCTTTTGGAGCCTACCCCTTCCACTGCCACTCCCCTTCCTCCCCCCCTTTGACTATTCCCATTTCTGTAAGGCTAAGATATTCTGAAATTCCTTGAGTTGCATAGGTAATTTTCTTGTCTTTGGTAATTTTTTTGGTATTTTAATGCAAACTGGTACTTCAGTTTTTTGTTGTATTCAGGAATGTATATTTAAGAAGGTGGAGGTACAATTTTTAGTATTTTAAAGCTGGTTGTGACCAAAAGCTAGTGAAGGTTCCAACTAAAGCTACTAAAGGTTCCTAGATTTTTCTGGAGTGTTCTGGATCTTCAAGTGACAGCCAGTGTAGTTATTCAGGAGTGTGAAAAGTTGGATTATTATTCATGCTTCCATTTTCATTATTCCAATTGCTATTTATTCACGTATTCTGAGCAATTAAAAGTGTGCTGGTGCTGAATTGAAGAGATTGTTCAATTACTTTGGAAGCTTTGGAATCATTTTGTGAGCTGCTTCTGGGAGAGTAGGGCTCCACACAAAAGCAGACAAGTAGCCCCACCAGTGTTTTGGAAGTTACAGAGGTGAAGTCATTCAAGAACTTTCACGTACTAATTATGCACTCATTCATGCATGTTCCAAGTGAAACCTCTGTTGGGCATGCCACGCCATTTTTAGAACTGAGCGAAGGTCTATAAACTGATTAGTAGTATAAGTTACTCCCAAGAAGAAGTTCAGTAGAATAGAGAGTGTGTTAAGCTTTTACTCAAAGTTGTTCACAAGCCCAAGCTTGTAAAGTGGTATTTACTCTTGTGTGAAATATATATTATTCATATTTCAATTCATAAGAATTCCCAGACTGAATCTTTTATTTTATTTATAAACAACTTGACACCAACTTATATTGTGGCCAGTTGTGCCCAATAACCTCTAAGAGGTTGATTAAAACCTTTGAAAGGTCAAATGTTTTTCATGCATAGTGGTCATCATTTCTCACCACCAATTGTCATACTGTGCAAGTGTGTGCATGTGAATTATTTGTTATAGTAATTCTTTACGCCTTTACCCACTGGTAATCCACTCATCATGAACTTGAATAAACTTTATGAAAGAGAGCACTCCATAGATTCTACCATTAAAAGAGCAAATCCAAAAAGTTTCTACACTCAACATCAAATTATATTGAGGTGACATTTGTCCCCAGTAGCTGAAAAAGTATACGCAGTTCCAGTTCATAATCCAAAAACTTTTGTTTGACCCCTTGTATAAGTACTGTGCCACAATGAGAACACAAAAAAATGGAATGGATCTGGGAAAAAAGAATTTAAAAAACCTCCATATTCCTCCATTTCAACACATATCCAACCTCCACTCAAGTTTCATTGATCCAACACAACACTGGCTTGATCAATAATTGCCTCATGGTAGCCTGTGTTTCTATAGAACCCTGAAGTAGAAGCCATGCCTGCGGCAGTGCCAGTTTGACTTGTTGCAGGCATGACAGGAGTGGCAGGGCATCAGAAATCCAAACAAACTGATCATCACGACTCATCAGATGATGACACTCCAACAACTGGAGCTGCAGCAACTGATCAACTGGCTGCTGCTGCCAAAGAAGAGCAGGAAAATTTGCGCGCAAAACTCCTCAAGAAACGCATTCAAGTTGCTGGTGAGTTTTTTTGTTTTTGTTTTTACTGTGTTGTGAGGGATTTTCAGGCATTGAGAAAAAAAACAGGAGAAAAGGGAGAAACCTATTCTTGACAATTTGTATCATGAACCTTTTTCTCATTTCCTATCCCAATACTTTAAAGAGAACTCTCAGTAATGTCAAAAAATGCATCCTCTCATCAAGTTACATTTTTCTTATACTCTGTTCATGAAGAAATAGCTCTTGAGAAGAGAAAAGGAGTTGAATTAGGGTATATAGTATTTTTAGTTGATTGATTATTTTTAGATGAGCCATGCATTCTGAAATTAATTCATTCTTGGAGCTTTTTTTTCTTGGATGGTGTTGGGCAAACCAGAACTCAGGTCCAAGAAGGAAACCAGTGAAGGTTTCCACTGGTTTCAAGAGGAAGCCACAATGAAGGGTTTCCTCTTGCATGAAGTAGTTCAGCATTATTCTTTCATCACACACACATTATTTTTGGTGAATTATCATCATTATCCCATTATCTTCTTAATCCAAATTGTGCACAAATTTGGTATTGTGATTTCTTGCATTTAATTCTTGACTTTTGTGATTTAAAAAATGGATGAAATAAAGTTCAAAACTAAGAACACATGTGATCTTGGCCTGAAAGACTGATTGCCCAGCCTTGTCATTTAATATCATTTTTCCACTGTGCTATGATTCAATCTTTATGTTCAGTTGATTAACGTCATCAAAAGATGGTTGCCATTTTTTGTGGATGGACTAATAGGAAGAACTCACTATATTTCTCTTTTTTGTCTTCAATGTATTTTTGCTTACTCTAAGTATTTTTTTTTCAAGATGAGCCATGTATTCAAAAAATTAATGTATTGTTGAGCTTTTCTTTTTGTTTGATGGGTGCAATTTTTGTGGATGGACTAAGACTCAATGAATGAACACCTTTTCTCCTCAACCTTCAGTAAGGGGAAAAGCCAATAAAGGCTTTAAACATTACATTAGCAGTGCCCTCTGCCTTAATCCATGCATCTCATATATCATCTATTTAATAAAAACCAATCCATTAACTGTTATTGGGGGCTTATCCAAATTGGCTGAGCTTCATTACCACCCACCCACATGGAGATCCATTAACTGTTATTCTTCCATTTTAAAAAGCTGAGGGAGAGTAAGAGGAGATCAGTGAAGTTGAAATGCAGGCAGTAGTACTGTTGACTGCCTGACAGACAATAATTCATCATTCCCAGTAGAATTGATACCTTCATTATTTGCCCAATCAGTCTTGAACTTTCTTTCAAAATATGTCAAGTTTCAAATTTTGTCATCTTTCCATTTCCTGTGTCAATAAAATAGTAGCAAAAATGCCTGCAGAAAATTCAAGTTTGGGAGGTTTTTGATGCATTGTTTCAACAGGAATTCCAACCCGAATTTATACAAAAATTACACACAGAGGTTCAAGTTATTGGGGTTGAATTGTAATAAAATCAGGTTTTTGCCCCAAAATTCAGCAAAAGAAACAGAGCGTGTTTGCGTTTGCTTCCAGAGGGAGAAAGAAAAGCACTTTGGCAGGACTGCGAGCAGGAAAAAGTTGCCAACAAGAACAGGATTGCTGTGCTGAAAGAAGAAATCAAGTGCTTGCATGAGTGCATCAAGGAAGCACGAACAGTGAAGGTGATCTCAAGAAAAAAAAAGACATTCAATCAATGTCCAATACGTAATTAACATTGATTATCTTTTTTTTCAGTATGAGAAAGTCCTGACGGAAGCCAATTATGAAAGAAGCAAAACCATTGTCAGTGCCATCAAGAACCTGCCCATTCACGAAGCCCTCAGCTTTGTTGAGTACAAGAAAGCTGACAAGCGTAAAATACTTGACAAACTGGAATTTGAAATGAAAAAAGTAAGTTTGCGCTTCATTCAATTCTGAGTGATTTAAATCTGAAGGGTTGTCCCACTTGCACGCGACCCTGGTTATTTTATCAGTAGATACAATTGCGAATTTTCTTTTTCATAAAATAGCCCTTGTTGTTAAAAGGTTCTAGGATTTGTTTCCTGATTTTTAAAAACAATTTTTTTCATTTATTGCACAATGATGAGCAAAACTTTTCCAGTTACTGCCAAAAATCTACACCAATGTCACAGGGTGCTGAAAGTTTGCCAGGCCTGCTGAAAATTGGAATGTCTTTGTTGCTTCAACCATTATCTAAAATTTAGGAAAGATAATGGTTAAAACAACAACAAAAATCCAATTGTTTTTACCAATTTTCAAAAAAAGAAAACTATTTCAAAATGATGAGTGAACTTTTTCCAGAGTTCTCCACCCATGCACAGGGTGCTAAAAATTTTTCAGGCCAGATAAAAATTGAATTTTTGCTGTTGTTTTAAATAGTATCTTCCCAAATTTTAGATAATGGTTGAGAAAATAAAGAAATTAAACTTTTCAGCTGGCCTGAAAAATTTTTTCAAGCCCCCCTCTGAGAACTGTGGCCATACATGGAAAGTTTTCACTCATCACCCCGCAATAAATTGAAACATGTTTTTAAAAATCAGAAAACAAATCCCCAGAACCTTGAAACATCATGGGCTAATACATCATAATTTTTTTTTACAGTCCAACCAACTTCAGAAATAACCAAGGTCGCGCTCAAGTGGGACAACCCTGGTATCTGATACTTATAAACGTATTTTTTTCTCAGCTGGAAGATCGGTTATCAGGAAGCAAAGTCGAGTTGACAAAGTTGAAAAAGCAGGCAGAAAAAACCAAGGAAGACTTTGAAAACTCCGCCGAGTGCCACGTGAGTACAATACTGTACTGTAATCAAATTCATTCTTCATTCATATCAATGCCAAAAAAAAAAAGGTTTGGAAATTTTAAAACTTTTCGATACAGTTGGCGAGGACTTTAGAGAATAAAGTCTACAAAACGCAAGCCAACTTGACTGAAGCTGAGCACGTGTACAGCAAGTACGAAAGCATTCGCGACAAACTGGTGGATGAGAGTCATTCCAGCCAAGCAGAACTTCAAGAACTCATTGCTCAAATCAACAAGCAAGATGCAGAAATTGATCGCTTGCGAGTGAGCTCCTGCCAAATATTTTTATTTTCATTTTTCAAACCTTGTTGGGCATGCAGGCCATGTAAAGTAATGTGCTCCAAGCAATTCTTAAAAGTACAACATGTTCCCCCCCATCCTCAAAATCTTGATGCCAGGAACATACTATACAATATCTTTTCTGCTCTGATTATGAAATAAAACCTGTTAGGCATAAGCAAAGAATTAATGATGTAATTGGCTTGATATCTTCTAGAGTTTCACCTACCACTTTAAACCAAATGACAAGCCCTATGAAGGGTTTAAAAAGACTTGTGAAGGTTATAGTTAAGCTGGTAAATTGAAGAACCTAATATCCTCAGAGTCATTATCAGTTACTCAGTTGAAGCAATAGTTTGCTAAGTAGTTTTTGATCTTACTCCTGTGAAATACATCCTTACTTCTTAACCCAGGAATTCCAAGTAGGAATTCTGACCCGTTTCCCAGGTTCATTACTGCCTTTTATTCACGCAATTACTCTTTCTGATCCAGCTTTATACCTAATTATATTGAGGCTACATCTGTCCCCAATAAAACCTATTGAAGGTTAAATATAATTATTAGTTATTGTAACCTCTTAAAGGTTCCCTCAAAGACCAGTGAAGGTTAATTATTCTGGTTAACCTCATTACCTTCTCAAATGAGATGCAGGACTGAACTCTGAACCAAAAAAAAGCATAATAAACCTATAACCTGTATTACTGGTGGCAGCGGTGGGATTACTGTATTACTTAGTACTACTTAGTATATAAGCGGCTCCTTTTCATGTATAGATCAAATAACATCAGTTTAGGTGTGTTACTTGAATTATTTGGTTACTCTTGCAAGTTGAGTTTGATAGAGTTGTTTCATTCAATTACTCTGTGAAATACAATTACCCCTTTAAAATAGGAATTCCTAAAATGAATTTGGTTAGGCAAGCAAATTAATGATGTAATTGACTTGCATCTTCTAGAGTTTTACCTCCATCTTGAAACCAATTGACAAGCCTTATGAAGGGCTTGTAAAGGTTTTTGAAGGTTAAATATTCATTCTGGTAAATTGCACGACCTAGAATAAATATAGAAGAATTATCTTATCCATTTATCTAGTTGAAGCAAGAGCTTGCTAAGTTGTGTGATCTTATTCCTGAAATATATCCTTACTTCTTAACCCAGGAATTCCAAGGAGGAATTCTGGCCCTTGTCCATGGCTCATTACTGCTTTTCATTTATACTCTTACTCTCAGCAATCTGCTTTACACACCTAATTATATTGAGGCAACATCCGTCCCCAATAAATTCCGAGACCCTGTCCTGGGCTGATTATTGTGTATCATTCATCAGTACTTGACATCAAATTATATTGGCAACATTTGTCCTCAATAAACCTTGGATTGAAAATGTTTTCATATGCTCTAAATTTTGTTTGAGAATGTCAGAATTGTCAGGTAATTTGTCAACTTGGTCAAGAATGACTCAACTGAGATGTATCTCAACTGACATAACTTGAAATGGAATGACTTGATGAACCAAACAAAAAAACTAAATTGAGTGACATCTATGCATAAGGGGTCCAACAAAAGTTCTCAGAACAGAAATTTATATGGCATACAAAATATTGTTGAGAAAAATATGTTTTGGGCATGAGAAGAAAGTCAGTCCTGTTTGACATATTTTGCACAAGTTTTTTGCTAAGTCACCCTTCTTGCAGTTTTTTGCATAGCCCAGCTTCTTGTTTAAAATTCTTGAAATTTGACAGCCAAGAATGTGGAGGCTGTTGACAAAAATGGTGGAATGACTTTGGGAACCCTTGGAATTCATGCCATGCTGATTTTAGGCATTTTGAAGAAGCTGGACTAAAAAAATATGTACAAAGGACGCCACATCTTCTGAGTGAACAGCAGAAAATGTCCAGGGTGAATTCTGCAAATAATTCAGCAAAATGTGTAAAACAGGGATTTTTGCCAATTTCTTTTTCACATTTTTTCCCTTTTGCCAAAGAATGTATTTTTCAGAACAATAATTGTTTTTTCAGCTCAGTTGTATGCCTTTCCAATTTTCATAAATTATTTCTAAAAAATCTGGCCATTACATAAATAATCTGTAAAAAAAAACACGCCTTTTTAACAGCTGATGAAGTCCCACCTTCAAAAGCATTGAAGTAAAATCCCATAAGATTTAGAGAATGCATTATGTATAATAATAATTATTTTTTCTCATCAGGTGACCCATGAGAGTTCCATCATATCAAGAGATAATCTAAAGGCCAATTTAACACAGTTGGAGAACCAGGTGACATCTGACAGGCAGCATCGTGAAGTCAAACTGAATTATCTCAAGTATTTTTTCCACTGCATTTGAATTTATGAGCTGTTTTACTTTTAGTTTCTATTAACATTTTTTCAGGAAGCAAATGGAGGAACACCAGGCAAAAGCTAATGCACAAGCTACAGTAGGTGGGCCAGGAATGTTGGATGCCTGGGGAACACAGCAAAAGTTCTCCATATCTGGTCCTTCTTCACCATTTGTAGCTGCAAATCCTGTTCAGGTAACTTTACAAGATCTATCAATATGTTGAAGAAAACACAGCTTTTTGCAGGTAAAGCCAATTTCAGGGACATTCTGCTGACCATTAGAGCATAAGGCCTTCAAAAAGACTGGATCTGAGCTAGAACATAGTACCTTCAAGAAAAATGCTTTTATGAGACTTTGTAATGTACTCAAAATCCAAATGTGTTGGATATATTTGGCACACAATCTGAAATATATCTGGTACTGAGATTTGTAGCACAGTATTTGTCAAAGCTGGATACAACACAAGCCTATAGAAGGGGCTTGGGCATCAAAATTCCAGGAGGTTTTGTAAAATGAATCAATAATTGCTACTCTGAAAAATCACTCATCTAATATACTCTGTTTTACGTAATCACAAGTACAAAAAAAAATTATTCAATCATCAGTTGTAGCGTAGGTGAACCTCTTAAAGGTTCCTTCAAAGACTAGTGAAGGTCAATTATTCTGGTTAACCTCATGACCTTCTGGAGTGAGATGAGTAAGCTTACTCTGAGCCCAAAAAGGAGTACAATAAACTTATAATCAACTTTTCTGGTGGCAGCAGTTCTCTTTCAAGTAACCCACCCCAAAAAATTACCAAAATATTACTCATGTCCAACACTTACCTCTAACAGTTATTCCATTGGTGTTGGGTCAGTAAATTCCAGACCCAACAAGTACTTATCAAATGACAATTCTAAACAATTGACTCCTCAATTCTGCAGGGAAAAGAACAAGCAAACCAAGACTACTTCTTCTCAGACTTGGATCCCATGGCATCTGAATACTCAGCACCTTCTTCAGCTGGAAAGAAATCCCACTTCCGTGAAGGAACTAGACATGAGTTCCTTTGGGAGTCCCTGAGAGAAACTGAAATAAGTGCACTGTTGGATAGCCTAAAAAATCGACTTGGAGCTTCCAATTGGCAAGAAATGATGGAAAGGTGTAGAGACCAGGAGAGCAGAAAATTACACCTAGAAAAGGTGAAAGCTGAAACATTGATGCTTCTGGGCTTACTGAGAGCAAAGAAAGAATCCCTAGAGGTGGAGAGAGATCAGCTCAAGTTCAAGGAGACTGAAAGAATGAATGAGTCTGTCAATCACTGCAAATAAATGTCATTAACAATTGCATTATTATTACAAAAGTGACTTGGTAAGCACTGAAGAAATGATAGCTGAGGAACGCAACAGGGTGGAGGAGTGCAAGGTTAACCAGCAAGGAATCATTGATGCACTGACTGAGATCAAGCAGGGAGCAATCCATCTCCTGGAAATTTTGCAGGTAATTTTTATGTTGGATTAATTTGGAAATAATTTATGGAATTAATTCCTGTTTACTTCAGAGCTGAAGGATGCTTACAGAGCTTTTAAATGTAATTTCAGTCATGGATTTCCTTATGAATATACTGTATACACCATGATTTACTTACAATCATTTGCCTCTGCTTTCATTGGCATATTGTCAATAGGCTCATAATTGATATAGGAAACTAGGTGAAATATTTGGGGGGGGGGATGTGATTAAATTTGGTGCTTAATAAGTTCATGTATTCTTCAAAAACAATCTGTCTTCTGTTTGGTTTCATTGCTCAATGATGCTTTGGGGGTTGTTGAGGAGAAAGCAAAGGGAAGAAACCAATGAAGGTTTCCTCCTCAATCAAAGCTACAAATAATTTGATTACAAGAGTCAGTCTGCTGTCCTGAATTCTCTTGGACAATTATATTTTTATTCCTTTTTATTTGTGTGCACAAATCTGTGTTACTTCTGTGAGTTATTCAAATCTGTTTTTTGCACTGTTTGTGATTATTCTTTGTATTCAACTCTGCTGAAGATCATAATATACATGATTAAAAGGATGTATATTCAAGGAAACCCCTTGAATTTGTGTTCTTGGACTTCAAAAGGCTGATCACTTGCATTTTTATTTATATTCTTTCGTGATCCTTGATCACAGGGGTTTTCAAATGTAATTTTTGCCATTGATTTTTTTCACAAATGAAAATGCCAAGATCAATTTAAAATCATTTACATTCACTTTCACGGGCATGTTGTCAATAGTTGAAGTTTTGTTTGACTTCCATTGTCTATATAGTTGGGTTAGAACTCAATAAAGGTTAAATAATCAAGTGCTCTTGTCATCAGTACAGAGAGATGATGAAAATATATTCAATATACCCCAAAGAAAATTTCTCTTATTGAGGGCTTGTCTGAATTGGATGCTTTACTCCCTTCTAACTCTTGACGGCCTGTGGAAAATTGCCTGCCATTATGGTCCACCAACCTCTGGCACAAAGCCAGAACTCATCAACCACATGATTATATAGCCCAATTATAATCTTATTATATAGCCTGGAACCTAGATGATAATCATTACTTTTCAAGGTCTTTTTGCCAACGAATTCACATACAGCACAGAAATGTAATTTAATTCTCTCAATTTTCTGAATTTGCATAATCTCAGATCAATCCAATAAAACCATCAAAATCAGAAACATTTACTGGGAAATTTTTATTTCTTACATTATTTTTCTACATATTTTCTAGCCTGTGCCAGATGAACAAAACGTTCCTCTGACAGTTTCACTGGAGCTGCAGCCAGAAGAAATCCCCGAGATGCTAAACGTCGCGTCCAGAAAAATCGAATCCCTCCAAAGGTCAATCATCCTCTTCAACCCCACCATGGACCATTTCGGGGACGTGGGATCAACCAGTGACACCAGACTGTCCCACTTCAACACTCGAGTGGCCGTGGTGAGATCGAGAAATCGGTCAGGGAACCAGTCCCTGGCCTCGGGCAAGGCCAAGGACGGCATGGGACCCGCGACTTTGCCCGCTGGTGACCAAGAAAGTGACAGTGGGGAAGAGCAAGACATCCCTACTCGAGTGGGCATCAAGAGACAGTCGAAAAAATTGATCGAGTTGAACAAGGGCCAGGCTAGAGCCGTGGCTGAAAAGGTTGTCTAGTCTGACTACATTTTAGAATTTTGTGGAATGGGTGGGACATTCTGACTGTGACTGGGAAGTTCTCAGTTATCATCATGTATTAAATTGAACAACTTTTTGTTTTAATATCAGAACATCATGGGCGATGTCAACTTTTTACAATCACAAATACTCAAAAACTATCAAAGGTTGCATACAACTGGGACAACATTATATATACAGTGTATTTAATTAACCACATCTAACATAAAATTATGTTAGACAGACTTGCATTTGGTATATAAAAAAGCTCTCAGAATAAAAATTGAAACATGCACATGATTTGAGTTTTTATTTATATTATTTATATGATATTACATGTAATTTATGAAAAGGGTTACCAATTGAGAGTATAAGGACAACTCAAAATTGTTTGGCAATCCAGTCTTGAAGCCCCAATACACCACTTGTGGTCGACTTGTGGTGAAGAGAATGCATTGAGAAAAAAATCAAAGGTTTTTTCTCTCAAAACTACAAGTTTGATTAAAAAGCAGTCTACACACAACCTGCATTGTAAAGAATCCCTGCTCTATACATATAGTAAGGGGAAAAGCCAATAAAGGCTTTAACCATTACAGGAAAATCCAATAAAGGCTTTAAACATTACATTAACAGTACCCTCTGCCTTAATCCATCCATCTCATGTACATCATCTATTCAATAAAAACCATTAACTGTTATTGAGGGCTTGTCTGGGAAACCATTAACTGTTATTATATTCGTTTACTTTATACCAATTTATATCTGTTTTTAAATTTGGATTTGTGTACACATTCCTTTTACTCACGCGTTAGGTGTTTCTTGTGAATTATGTCATTTCTTTGCCATCAAATTACACAATCAATCATTCTGAAACAACTAGGAACATAAACATGTAGCTTGCTGCTGATAAGCATAAATGTTTATTCAAGGCTTTTCCTTCTCTCAAAACTATAATTTTGATTAATAAGCAGTCTACACACAACCTTCATTGTAAAGAATCACTGCTATTCCTTCAATTTTTGCCAATTTATATCTGTGTTAAAATTTTGATTTGTGTAGAACTTTTTAGAACTATATCAAAAACAAAAGTTTCTGGAGAAACTTTGTGCTTATAATACAGTTTTTGCTTTTACATCTCTGGGTTCTTCAATATTTGATAATTTATGACTAAAAACTCACAAGGATACCAATTGTGGAGTATACACATTCCAAATACAAGGGACATTATGTCATCACATTGCATCTCTTCTACCAATTCCTGGGAAAGAACCTACATTTGCACAAATTTACATTCATGATCAAGATATGGCAACAGTCACAAACAGGCAATGCTCAATTATGCATGGATTGGAACATTCAATTATTACAACAATTGAACATGTTTTGGATGCCATA
>CAJPEX010004294.1:0-22726 GCA_905338405.1 Notodromas monacha | reverse complement strand
AAGGCTTGATTAATCTAATTCTTACTGGTAAAACCTTACACAAAAGTTAACAAGTAAATTTATTTTGATTGTAGAGTGATTTTGGATGAGATGACACATTCTTGGGGGTTCATTTGGCTTCAGTATCAGGGGGGAACATCAGTTTAATAGACAACAATGTGCTTCAGTTTTAGGGGTAAGGTTAAAAGGAAAGATAATGGACCTCAACAAGAACATTTAGAAGTGATACATGTAGATTTGAAAGGTTTGTAAATGTTTGGAACCACAGGGCATATACTCCAAGATTTAAATTGTGGAATTACAGAGGGGTTTTGATACATGATGTAGACTTCTTGTGGATGAAACTTAGACCCATGAAGCATGTACGATAGGTTAAAGAAGGGAAAATGTAAAATCCATTATGAAACTTTTCTGTAAGATAGCCTAATAAAAGTAGGGTGCTGAAGGCATCTAGCCAAGTACGTCAGGAGGCTTCTCAATAGAAGGTGAAAAGTAAAGATAATGGACCTCAACAAGAAATTTAGAAGTTGGACATGTAGATTTGAAAGGTGTGTAAATGTTTTGAACCACAGGGCGTATACTTCAAGATTTAAATACTGATATTGCAGAGGGGTTTGAAACGTGAATATAGACTGCTTGTGGTTGACACTAAGAGCCATGAAGCATGTAATGCAGGTTAATCAAGGGGAAATGTAAAATACATTTTAAAACTTTTCTGTAAGAAAGTGTAAAACAGTGGGGAGTTGAATGCATCTTGCCTAGTACATCAGGAGGCTTCTCAATGAGTTGAGGGAACTGGAAAAATGTGGCATCTCTCTACCATGGGGTGAGATGCCACTTTTTCTATTTCAAACACCTCATTACAATAAACACAGTAGTCAGTTTTGTGCATTAAATCTAGATGAAAATTTATTGTGAGTTGAGGAATATGAACAAGGGTTGAATCTTCAAAGACGTGCAACCCCTCTTCATTTGATACTCCTCCTAGGCAGAAGGACATTAAATTCACTTATTACCCCTGTAAAAATAATCATTGTGGAAAATCTTCAAGATACGGAAAAACAAGGGTTACTACAGTGCTTTCCTTTTCTGAGGGAAACCTTCATTTAGTAAGAAATTTTTGGTTCCTGGGGATTCAGAAGCAAGAAAAATCAAGTGGGTGTTTTTAATCACATATATAATAATGGAATATTAATATTTGCATTAGAAAAATCTAAGAGAATATTCAGATTTGCATGAATATAATGCAGTAAGACCTGGAGATGCAGGCATAATTGGTGCATCAAGAGTGTCCCCAAGTCAAAATGTCTCTAAGTCAAGTCTTGTTTTCCAATAGACTTGCAATATATAATTTTTAATTGGTGTTTAATGGAAGAAATATTCTTCAGAGTTCCCTGAAAAAAATTGTTTGCCACATGAACTGGAATTAGTGAATACATTTTCAACTCAATAAGAACATTTGGAGCATTGAACAGTGTATCTCTGTACTGTAAATTGAAATTTTGCCATCTACAAAAGTAACATCAAAGTGAAAAAAGTAGAAGTCCCTCTATGCTGGAGGAACTTTTTTTAAATTTGCTAAATGGATGGTAATTTGGTGAGAGAAATGCCCAAGAACTTTTCTTACATCAATTTCAGGGTTGGGATTATCTGTTTCTTGTAATTTGGCTTGAAATGTATTTGCAATTTCATCACAAAATGTCACTATGTCAAGTCAGTGTCCTAATGTTGGGCCTTATTTATTGATTTTTTCTTGGAAAATGAGTGTCCCTATGTTGAATTTTCTGTAGGTTGAGGTGTCCGCATGTGGGGGTCTCACTGTTCTGTATGACGTTCATCAGCAGATTTTTTGCTGAAATAAAATAACAGCATGATGTTCTTTTTGTGTTTCGAATGGCAGTTCATTGTTTTTCAAATTTGTCTTGCTTCTTTTGATTTTCTCTGGCTTGATCAAATGACTATTGGCACAAAAAAAGGATGGTTGAAGATCCTCAAAATATTGTCCAAGTTGCACTAAATGTAAAGCTCACCACTGTATGACCTTGAAAACAAAGTCAACGGAAACATCATTGTGAATAGTGATCATGTTTTCATGAAGACTCACTAGAAGTATTGGGGCTAAACCTCTGACGTATCTTGGGTTGCATCAGCATTTGTACTATTTTCATTTTCTAAAAAAATGTGAGTGACTTGGAAAGAGACTTCAAAAAACCCATAAGTTCACTCCAAGATTTTGCAGCAGCGGATTTTTTTTTTTTTTTTGCTGATGAATTTAATCTCTCTTCAGATTTAATCTTGTAAATACTACAGTTCTCTCATGGACCATCAGGTTTCAAAAACATTTTCTCTGATCTGATAATTCAAGCGAAACTTGCATCAGGTTACTTGATTCATGAGGCCTGTGACCTTTCATCTAGTTTTGCAAAGCTTCCTGATGCTACTGAAATGAAGTAGGATTTTATACTGCTTCATTTTGGAATTGTGCTGATGACTAAAATTTTTGATTGATGTTATATTCATTATAGAATGGAGTTAATTTTGCTTTGAATGATGGGATTATTTTCGAAAAATTTATGTATAAATAATAGACGTTTATTTTTGAAAAATAAAAATTGGCCTGTTCTGTAGCTTACTCAAATTCGTCACTGCTTTTTGTTCCATGGCTGATTTCCTGTTGGCCCGGCAACCGTATGATTCATTGATATATTGATCAATCGTCTTTTCCTTTGTTCACCATGTGATGTTTATTGCATTCCGTCAGTCATTGGGTAGTTTTAACAACAAATCCGTCTCAAAACGTGGATTTGGTTGAGGTGAACGATTTCATACTAAATTAATATATGGTATCCGTGAGAATACATTTGTGATGTTTCAGGGAAAATAATTGAGTAGGCTGATAAACCGGCTTCCATTTGACGAAAAAAAATTGGAATTAAAGAAGCATTGAAGCCAGTGAGACGATGATTGAGAAAATTATGAGCAAGGGTAAAACCTTGTGAGAAACCGAGGAGTTTTGGTTGCAGAGATAAACGTCACACTGACAACTCCTCACTCCGCTTTTCAGGCTGCATTTTGGAGCATCGTCAGCAAAAATTGTCTCGCAGGATCTTGCTACCCAAATTCCTGAGGGGCAGAAATTGAGAGAAGAAGGTAAATTTTTGATGTGCAATAAATGGTTTCCATGATTCCCAAATTCCAAGACAGGCAGCAAATTTAAGTTTTAGATGTGGTTTGCGCTGTTTATTGAAGATTGTTAGTTAAAAGTATATCCAATGGAATGAAGACATTTTCAAAACTCACGTTTTATATTTTCAAAAGTTAATTTGTGGTGAAGACTATGTTTGGACGTTAGGAGGATGCATGAAAATTCATTGGCACTTTCACCATAGTTTTGGCAAGCTTTTTGGTCATTTGCTCTTCTCAATCCATGTTTTATTCAACTACAGTACTTTACTCTCAAATGTTTTGCTTGAATTCATTTGGAGAACTTGGAGAGCTTCATTTGGCCGAAAATCAGAAGGAATCCTTCATGGCATTTGAGAAAGAAAAATATGTTCCCATTATAGGAGCAATTATCGATTTCGAATCAACGTTTGAAGTGAAACTTGAATTTTGTTGAGATAAACTCAACAGCGTCTTGAAAATATCATGTCGAATTTGATTGTCAAATAACTTTTAGGGGAAAATACAGTTTAATACTTTTAGTTCCCTTTTTTGCGGGTTTGCTTCCATTTGTTTTCATCAATCAAAATGCCATTTATATGAGTACAGTATTGAACAAATGTTCAAATAAGCAATAATTTCATATTTTCCTCTTCCTTAAGTTGATTCACTCAATAATCTTTAGTCAACACTTTGGTTTGCATTGGGCATAATGGAACCAGCTCTAATTTTTTAAACCTTGAACAATTTGGGAGGGGTGCTTAAAAATGTAAAACTTCTAATAATTCACAAATGCCTAAAAATAAGTTCGCAGCACAAACAAAAGCTTTCCTCTGGATATTGATCTACTGCATTGATGAATGGAATTTAGTTATCAAAAACTTTGCGAAAACCCTTCCACGAAACAAATTTTTTTTATAGTTCAAAGAAGCTTTTATTCAAGTTAACAATGCAAAAAACCAGGTGCAACACTGACAGACTGATTTTTCTGCCACCTTGAACAGCTTCGCATTATCTTACGGATTATTGTAAAAAGTATCATTGCTGCATGGATAAGTGCCTCAATATCTAAGGAAGCATTGTTTCCACAAAATATGAACCTTCCCCATTAACTCACTTTTTCCAAAAGGAAAAAATAAACTTTTTGTTTACCATTGGTGATGGTGTTGCAAACAACAACTTTGTCAGGTTCTTCAGTTTTGCAAGACTTTTGGAATGCTGCTCCAGTTGGTGAAAATGTGTCGCATGTTTGAATGGAGGATTGATCCAAAAACATTCCATATTGAGTGTTCCTCACGTCATTGGCAGCATTCTTGCTGGTTGAATCGCCGGAAAAAGGTGGCTTGCATACGTAGCAGGTCAACGCTGAGCTGCTTGACACCCGATGAACATTTTCTGCGTTGGAAAGAAAGCTGAATGGACAAGCATTTGTTTATGCCGTACTGAAAAATTACGTTACAAATAATTACGTTGTGGCAATTTTTTCATTGCAACAAAAATGTTTTCTTTTTGTGGTTCCCAGCAGTTTTTTTTTTTTTAGGAAACTATAGGGACCCTGATATAAAAACCTTGATTCAAGAAACTTATTTCCACCTGTAATCTTTTGCTGTGTCAAAATTATGTTTATGAGCCATAGGGATTCTTTGATTTTTGGCAAAAGCAAACTTGTGCAGCAACACAACATTAGCAAAACAAATAAAACCTAAAATTTAGTATGGAATATATTTACAGCATTTTTTTTCTTGGAATTTCTTCCGCTTCATAAGACAAAATTAGCAATGGCTCCTTTCTTTCTTACATTTTGGACTAAAAAGAGATTCACAAAAGAAAAATATCTTGATCAAAATTGGAATAGAAAAAGGGAACAGGGACAGGATGCAGGGAATGCTCTTGAGGAGATTTGAAAATTTAAGATTAAATTATATTTCTTGAACTTTTCCTAAAAGAAAAGAATAGCCAGAAGCAACAAGACAGAACCATTTTTTTAACACACAAAAACCTCTCAACAAATTTCTCACCTAAAGGTATCTGGGACAACAAACCTTTAGGACTGATGATGATTCTGGATAAAAAATGGGCTTTTATTAATTGTGCTTCTCCTGTCCCTGATCAGTGTACTGGATCAAGCGCAGGACAGTGCCAAGGCATCTGATTTGGTCAAAAAAGTCAAGTCAAAGACATCTTGGTGCCAAGTTTATTTTTTTAGTGGGAGGGGGGGAGGGGGAGACATTAGTGCATTCCTCAAAGATTTCTTCTTGGGTGGTTCCCCCCCCCCCCCAATTTATTTTCATTGTGTGGTTTAGTTTTTGCCCCAATTAATTAGGGCATCAGTTCAGTCCCCAACATGATATAAACAGTCTACAATAAAAACATTTTTTTTCATTTCAAAAGAACATACAGGTGCCCTGTAGATGAATGAGTGAATGTGGAAGGAAGCCATTCTCTGGTATATGATTTTGTTTTGTGTGATTTTTCAACATCAGTAAACACTATCAGGGGCAAGAAAAGTAGAATGCAAGATGTGTATTGTTGACTTTTGCTTTTCATTTAATCAAATAGTCAGAATGATGACACACCTTACATTGTATGTTGCAGGAGCATTCCACTGCACTTATTGCCTATTTTCTTCTGCATTTGAGTCCAAATCACTCCATGTTCAAAGCCACAAATCTCAAGGTGACACATTTTTTACCAAACTACTTATTGTAGTTTTTCTAAACAAGATTTTCCTGTATGCAGCATGGATTTTTGTGTATGACGTGCACCAGGCAAAAATGAGGCCGATTCTATACAAAAGAAAATTTATGCATGTTTTGCGCTATTGGATTGAAGAATCACATATGTTTGGTTTTTTTTAATTATGCAGAATTTGGATTTTCCCATTCCTGTGCCAATCATTGAAAGCACCTATGAACCATGCAACATTTCAAGTGAAACAAATCTTGGCTTTACTGAGATTGAAGGGAAAACTATTTTATTAATATAAAATGTTTGTGACATTTGGTATAGGAAGAAACTGTTGGGACCAAGACAAATTCTGTTTTAATGAAAGACTCGTTATTACGAAATTCTTTGTGAGGGAATTACACTGTAAAAAACTCCTTTCGAATTTTGAACTCAAGTTCCAGCTATCCTCAATTCGAAGGAATTTCTTACCACAGGTGAGAAGAATGAAAAGTCCCATGAAAGGTTTCACAGAATAAGCAGAAACCCTCATCTTTTTTTTCCTTCCCTCAGTCAGAAAGAGGGTGTGGTTCTCTTTCTATCCCAAAACTGAGGGTTAGGAAAGTGCGGGGCTCAATTTTTCCCTAGCAATGGCAAGGGGTTTCCATGCAGGCCCATAACCTTCATGTATTTGTTGCAAGCCCCAACCTTGACAACGTCCACCACCAGTGATTTTTATCCCTGCTTCGTGCCGCCCACTGGGTGCTTTATTGCGCATATTTCTGCCTGAAACTCAACCGCGAATACGTATTTTTTTCTCTCTCTATTTCACTGGTCGCCAAAAAAAAAAAAAAGAAGGGAGGGAGTGTAGTTTGAAGCACATGTGTGCTTGGGTGATTTTGTCCTTGTGTCGGTTGTGTCGTCATGGTGCTGGCTGGACTTGGTCAAAAACCCGCAATTATATTCATGCTTTGGTACATGTGGCAGAGACCCGCTGAAAAGCATTTTGATACACATACCTATGCTCATGTGCATGGTAAAGGTCATGAGGGTCTGCCTGTTTAAGGGTAGTATGACCCAAAAACTAGGAAGATTTTTGGTCTATATAGAACAGCAGTTTTTAAATCCAGTAGAGAGTAGACTGTTCATATCATCACAAAATTTTACACCAGATTATGTGCATCAGAATTCAGAAATCACCCCAGTTTGCTGACTTGAAAATACGTTTGCGCCTCTTTTTGAGCTTAAATAACTGCCAGAAATTCATAAAAAGCACTTCTGACAAATGTTCAGAAAGGTTTTATAAGGCTTCCACGCATAAAATATTATGTTATTTGCAAGCAAGTATATTTCTATTGGGAATAGCAGATTGTACCATATTATCTGGTGCAAAGAAATTTTTCACTCCAGTATTTATTGTTAGAAAATGATCTCTAAAATGAAACTTTTATACTGTACTATACAATTTACAGTGCCCACATTTAGTTTTTTAATAATAAAATGAGTTCTTTATATGATTCTAACTTTCTCCTGTTTATTTCCATCTCATCAACTTCAAAGTTGAAACATTCAGTTTTTTTTCATTGATGCTCAGATTATTTATTTTTTATGAATCATTAATGTACAGTTCTCTGTTGTGCATAACCTGCATTATTTAAAAATGTTACCATCTTCAACAAAGTTTTTGCTTATTCAGGAGAAGCATTAACTTTGAGCTGTAATTCTTCTGGTAATATATTTCACCACACCCACCTTTTTTCTCAACTTTCAGAAGAAAAAAAGGGGTGCACATCATAAGCAGGTACAAATATTTCAAGAAGTTTTTGGAGGTTATGTGAGCATTATTCTTAATCATAATGGAGAAATTTTGAACAAATGTAACAAGAAAACTGTTTTTTTACTGAAAAAGTTGAACATTGATCAGATTTTTGTTCAACTCATGTCTAAAGTCAATTTTTTGTTTTGTTTTCATTAGTAAAAATTTCCTGGTATGGAGTCACTGAAAATTTGGGTGCATGTCTCGCTTGGGGATAAGATTTTAGCAAAATATCTAATTGCAAAACCCTTTTACATGCCTTCTTCAAGGTGCATGGTACTCCAGTAAATACAGTATCACCTTTTTTTCAGAATTGAGGCATTAATTTTCATTTCACTCTTCTGGATGGAAAATGCACTATCAACACAAATTTCAGACTATATCCTGCATTCTAAAAAGTTGAACTATGTCATAAAGGACTATTACCAACTATAGTACATTCCTAGCATAGCAGAAATAAGCGTAATAACGTTCTCCTATGAATTAATCACTCTGGAATGCAAGATTATTGTGAGAGGGAGAGATTGGTAACAATTTAACAAGTAACCCATTGAACTTCTGGCCACAAGTTTCATTAATTATTCCCTCCCAAATACTTTAGTTAAGAAAATTTGAACAGCATCTCAAATCAAATGGTTATTGTTACAATTGAAAAATTTTTCAAGAGGTTGGAGGATCATCATGAAATTTTATTTCGGCTCCCAAGTTTAATGCATCAATCCCAATTCTTCAAGCTTGCATTTCTTTGGACAACAGAGGACAAATGTGTTTTTCCGCAAATATATATATATTATGAATATCTGCGCCCTCTTTTCAATGTGGCCGTTTTTCATCATCATTCCTCTCATTCCTTTCGACGGGAACTTTGGCCATCATCAGCCTCAACAGGACCATTGGCAACTGTTGTTGACCAACAGTCTTTTTCAGGTCATCCAGATTTTTCGCGCCGCCGTTTGTCAAGGGCAGGAAATTAGCCCCAGGGATGGTGTTCTTTGTGGCTCCATGAAGTTGACCTTGATGTTGCTTCTGAGGAAAAAATCCAGCAGATTTCAGGGGGTAACCATGCATGTTATTTTTGGTTATGTCGTGATTATTCTTGGTGGTGAAAGTCATGGAGGTGGAAGAGTTGGAGGTTTTGTTGCTGCCTGGGATCATCTTCGGGATGGGATTATCCAAGAAGAAAGGGTAGTTGGACATTTTTGAATCATATTGCAGGAAGTCGGAGGCAATCGTTGTTTCTATATTTTGGGTTGATGTCGTTGAAGAGCTGCTATTATTGTCTGTTGTCCCTGAAATGTCTCCGTTCTCCTCTGCGAATTTCTGGAATGAATAAATATGCAAGCAAAAAATTAGCATCAGTTTTCATCTACCTTTTCCTCATTTGTGGAATATAGAAATGAAATCTCAGTTTAAAATTTCTTTATTTATTTGTGCTCTCAGCAGACACAGACACTGTCTTCATTCAACATACTGTACTCAGCATAATTACGTTGATTTTTAAAGCAATGCCAGATCAATTACCTGAACTTTGTCACTTGAAATTCTTGCCATATTTCACAAATTGAAAATGTGATACTAAAGATTTAGATATTTCTGATTATGGTCATATAAATCGAATTTTGAAGTGAGAATATCTTATGCAATTTGCAGTCATTCGAGAAGAATATTACGTTCATCATTAGTATCTTTCATTTGAATATTCCCGCGATATTAGTTGATTGACGAAAGAGTCGAGAGGATGTTCGTGTTATTAATTACTCAATTATGAATACAATTAAAAGCGATTTTAGTTTGTTTCGTCCTCCGACTGCTTCCAGATCAGTCGGGACTGAAAACAATGCTAAATATTTTGATTACATGTATTTGCATAGAATTACAACTATTTCAAGAGGCATTTCAACTCTCAACTCCCAGGAGAATATTTTGAATTTTCATTTTTCGTGTAAGTGAAAAATTTGCAAAAAAAGATATAAATGCCCACGTATTTTTGATATTCAATATCTTTTTCTTTCATAAAGTGTCAAGTGTTGTTGGCTTCTGCATACGAAAAATGTTTGGTCTTGTTAGACATAAAATGACACATTCATGAAATCAAATCGTGTTATATTTTCCGATGCAAAATAATTAATGAAATTCGTGACACACGAAAGAACAGGAAGTGAGATTCTCAACTAAATTTTACTATGCAATCATCTTTTTATTCTTTTTAGAAAAGAACGAAAAGCCTCCCTAATGTCTGAAAAGATTTGGGTTGAGGAACTTGAGAGTTTCATATTAAAATATCGAATACTTGGGTCTTCAGAACAATTGTATGCGCTGAACTATTTAAAATTAATTTTTCTGTTTTGATAAACCTCCCTTTAAATGTGTAAGCAGAACCTTTGTATTGATAATATCCTGATTTTAAAAACTACTTTCTAGTGCTCTCATTAATTATGATCAGAGGATAGCCATGATTGTAATCTTATGAAAATATAAATTAGTTAATCCTTTTTGCGTTTTGGGTTTCACTGCTGAGAGTCTTCTGAATTTAAAATACAGTTTAACCTCTCTAAGTCAAAATTCTAGGGACCAGGGAAAAAATCGACTTAGGGAGGTTTTGACTTAAGGAGGTTTGCACTTTTTGAGGTTTCAAGTTGAGGAAACAAGGAATTTTGTTGTGATGAGTGGAAAAAATTTGGGAAATCATAAATGAGGATATTCTGGGGTACACTACCTTGCTGAACTGAGAGGCAGGGGTTCATTTTCTATACAGTATTAGTCTTTTAATTCCTTTCAAGATGCATCAAATTATTTATTTTAATCCTTTTAACTTTCATATTTCCAGAGAATAATGACCAGAAGGCCTCAGAAAATTCGACTTACAGAGGTTTTGTAAAACAAACTCCAAGTTACGGAGGTTTTTAATGTATTGATACTAAAAGAATTCAGACAGGGACTGGAAAAAATTTTGACTCAGGGAGGTTTGACTTATCAAGGTTCACTTGTTTAGTCTTTTGGGAGCACAAAGCAATGAACATACATTTTGACCCATTGAACTTTTCTTTTTGGCAAAGATACTTACAGCAGCGAATTCAGAATACTTGGACATCAGGTCATCGTGCGAATGCTTGCCAGAGGACATTGTGTCCAACTTCGCATGATTCCTCGAGGTGTCGCTCGCAACCTCTTTCCCGTGTTTCGACGACATCAAGTGATTCTTCTTCAATAACTCCGCGTGCTTGTTATTGTCTGCTGACGTTTGACTGCTGCTATACTTGGATTTCTCGCTCTTTGATAAATTCACAACAGTTGCATTGACATCAGTGCTGTTATTCATCAGGGCATCATCGTCCCGAAACACGGATGCCGAGTCTCCGATCATACCCACAGCCGGGCCTTCCGCCTTGACGCAATTCAGAGATGTCGCTGGTGTCGACGGAGCCTGGTACTCCGCAGCACCAGAGGCCGCCATGACGCCCAGTGCGGAATCCACGGGCGACTGAACAGGCGCAGCTGGGAATTTGCGTTGGCCGTTGCTGAGGGGTGGCGGATGCCAAAGAGACGCCTCTGCTTCTGGACCTTGTATCACTGCTGCTGCTGCTGCTGCCGCTACTGCTCCTGGCGCTGTCTCTGTCCCTTGCATGACTGCCGTCTGTCGTTGGACTGATGGTGTTCTCGACCCTGTCGTAGTTGTCGTCGTCGGTGGTGGTGCTGTTTTAACGCCTCCTGCTGATGCAGCGAATGCGATTTCTTCCGGCGTGCAGTTGCGGGGCTGCGAGGCGTGGAAAATGCAGGAGCAGCAATTGGCGATGTTGTTGAAGACGCACTGAGCAAAGGCCTTGGTGAGGTTGTCGAGCACTGCTCGACTGCACGACTCGGGCGCGCACGTGTAGTTCTGCCAGTCGCGGAACTCGGATAGGAACCGAGACGCCCTGTTGTTGTTGTTGCTGATTGGTGTTGTTGTTGATGGCGTCGGGGACGCGTCCGGGAGGAGCAGTTGGGGCCGTGTGTGATGAGAGTTGTCTGCGTCGCTGTCTGCAGCAGCTGCTGCTGCTGCTGGTCTAGATGAAAACACGCTGCTGCTGCTGCTGCTCGCACCATCCACCATGACTGTATTGGGGAGAACATGGATGAAGGTTTTCTTCCCGCATCAGCTGTTTGTTCCAATGTGCTCATCAACTTCTTTAATTCTTACAATATATTTTTTCCAGTCAATTGAAAGGCCTGGAAATTTAATGGGGTTCCAGGAAAATCATAAAAGGCAAAGTGAGACCACCACATGCAGACACCTTTATACCTGTGAACAATTTGACATAGGGACACTTATTTTTGCATATAAATTTAATAAAAAAGGCCCAACATGAGGACACTGGACTCAACATATGGACTTTTGTTATAAAATTGCAAATCCATTTCAGGCCAAATCACAAGAAACAGATATTTCCAACCCTAAAATTGATGTAAGAAAAGTTCTTGAGCATTTCTCTCAGCAATTTACCATCCATTTAGCTAATTAAAAAAATAACCTCCAGCAAAGAGGGACTTCCTTCTCTCTTTTTCACTTGAATATTCTTTTTACCAACAACATTTCTATGTACTTTACAGAGGTATCAGTATTCATTTCCCCAACTGTTGATATTGTGTTGAAATATATTGATTGGAATCCGTTTGAATTGGGAGAGAATTTTTATTTTCATGGAATCATGGTGAGTATTTTGTACAAAAATCATCAATTAAAATTAAATAATATAAGTACAGTATAAGGGAAAACAAGATTTGACTTAGGGACATTTAAACTTAGGATAACTTTTGATGCACCAATTATATCTGCATCTTGGGGTCTCACAGTATTTTATTTCAATTCATGGTATTCACTGGAATACAATGGACACCTTACCCCTTAAATTTTAGAGGAAAAAAGGATTGCATGTCATTTGCGGGTACATGTGGTGCCCCACAAATGACCCTAAACCATTGCTGGGTAAGCGTCAAATTGCAATAATACAATGTCAAATTGAACGTTTTCCACATCCAACTTGACATTTTGAGTCTCCCCAAAAGTCAAATTGTGGAAAAAGAGGTCAAATTGCAAGTCAACATCCCAGCAGATTGTACTGCCAAATTTTGGGGTGTCAAATTGCAAGATAGCATATGTATACATTTTTCAAAAAGGTTTAGAATTTTTGTTGTGGTGCATCATAATTAATTCCGATGGGATATATTGGTCAGACTTGAATTAATTTTATTGGATATAATGGAAAATTAGTTCAATTCATGTCTATTCTATGTGTAAATCCAAATTTTGATTTTCTTGTTTTTTAAACAGTGTGGTTTTAGAGTCACCAAAGGTGGGTGCAAATCTTATTTTGGGATAAGATTTTACTAAAATTCCTGACTGGAAAACCCCAGTGTCCATCTTATACTCACAGACACATGGTACTTGATTAAAGAAGGTATTAATAAACAGTGCTCTCTGAACCCCAGTAGAAAAAAAATCTCTATCTGAGATTTTCACAAATGTAATGTTTTATTTGATTTGATGTGATCTTGTGTGTTCAATTTATTGTGCTGAATTCTTAAGATTCTTTGACTTGAGAAAAACTGAAAAACAAATTATTACAAAACTAGAAACATATATTCAAGTTTTCTCCTATATGAATATGTGTTCTTTGCGCTGCAATTGCCCAGGTTTTATTCCTTCAGATTTGTTCATTTTGCTTTGTTTGTGAAATATTCAAACCCACAGCACCTGTGTTGTCCAGCATCCCTCCTGCTCCTCCTGCTGATGAAATATTGTCATGTCTCAACATCCTGCGATCGTGATGCACCACTGCTGCTGATGCAGATGGCGCTGTATTGTGTCGGTACATGCGACGCAGGCGAGTGGCGCAGGGTGCCCGATAAACTAGACCGGCGCCACCTCGCGGGTCAGCCAGGAACCCCGGGTCGTAACAGCCTCCGGCATTGTCGAGAATGGTGGACAGGCATTCTTCCCCGCGGGTAATGGAGACGACCAGTGGTACCGAGGACCGACGCATGCTGTTGCCGTCGTGGTACCCGTGATGGACCACGCCGTCGATACTGGCGACAGTCGTGGCAGTGTACGTGGTCGCCGCGAACAAGAGGAAAAGGCCGAAAGTGGCGTAGGTGTCGCGGATGGCGTCGTAAGCGGAAAGGTTTTTCGCGTCGGCCATTTGCACGATGCTTCGGAGATATAGCAAGCCAAAATAAAAATAAATCAATACTGGCGAGAAAAACAAAAGGAATGTACACTACTGTATACATAAAACTCTTCTCCGCTTCATCTTGTTCGAGTGCACTGATCTCAGTGACGCTCTTTCCAGTCCGTGAGTATAGGTGTCGCCCCCTCAAAGTATGGGCTCGTGAGCCAGGAGAAAGAGAAAGAAGGTGAACAAATCCAATCATCTCAAGAAACGTTTTTATGGGAATCCCCGGAGTTCCTGCATAGCTTCTGTCCTTCAATAGATGTCGCCACAATGTTCGTGAAGGAAAGGACAAAGGACTTACAGTATTTTATTTTAAAAAAAAAACCTCATCCTCATATTATATCATGGGAATAGATACGTCACTTTCGTTGCTTCTGCGTAAATAAACCTAGAAGTCAGAACACATTTGATCGATTTTTTTTTCTGCCTAAGGAATAAGGTCATGTTGAATTATTCGCAATATTTCCCATGATCAAGTGTTGGAGATTTTGAAGTTATTTTCAACTTTTCAAGGAACAGTGTCTCAATAAATCCTTTGAATTTTTTTCATTAACCACAACGTCAAGGAATCGAAATATTCTTCGCATGAAAAACAGTGTTTCAATTCAAAAAGATTAAAACTGTCTGGTCTATGAATGTCCAATGATGCAATTTCTGACTTTCAAGTCAGAAAATTGCTTGAATCCCTGAAGTGCAGGGTTTATGAAATAATGACTATAGAACTGAAAGTTCCACAACAGCGACTGATTACTTTACTAAAAACGTTTTGGAATGTTGCTGAAACAGAGGATTGCAATGAAATTTCTGCAGAAGTTTGTTGTAACTCAAAGAAAAGTAATGTTTTTTTTACTTTGCTGATTGGAAAATGCATGGCAATTGCATGAAAAATTAATCGGAAATTAAATATTGAAATAAAAATTGAGATGTGATTATGCATAGCATGCATACCTCGTATATAAAGCCATGAATAAAAAATTAAAATATTTTTCGACATCAAAAACAGGAGGGAAAAAGGATTTCCTAGGAGAAAAATCGTTTTTATGAAACTATTTCAAAAAAATTATGGCTAGAGAGGAAGGACCTATAAAAGACTTTGTTATCATCATCAGACAGCAATAATCCTTTGCAATAAAATTTAATTGGAGGAGATTTAAACTGCTTTAGAATTTGTTTCAATGCACCTCTACATACAACAAATCATAAATTACAACAGATAATTTTTGGGGAAAACTTATTCCATTGTGCAGTAATGAGATTCCATCAGTAGAATTCCATCAAAAATGAAGCTATTTCCAAGTAATTTCTCTCTCTTTTTTTTAAAGATTGACCAAGTGGAAAACCAACCAAGAAGGGCTTTCAAGCCTTTTCAATCCTCTTTGGCATAATTTCAAAGTTTCAGCAGGGCCCAGACTCATACACAGTATTTCAGTAAAAATTGACAATTGGCTGGCTTCAAAATCCCATGCAATTCATTGATACTACTGAACCCTTGTGTATGAGAGATCCCCAGTTTTTCAGTAACACATTTTGAAATTGATTTTGAAAATGTATCTTGATGGGCGCCCTGTTCAAGTACTTTATGAGAAAATATCTGGCAGCCCAAAAATCCCCCAAAGCCAATAATCCTGCAGGCCTCATACTTTTAAAAATTGTTTTCAAACATTTATCTGGGCCCTTGTGTTAAAATTCCATAGGAGAAAATGTGGTAGGTGGAAAATCTTCTGAGTCTCATGTTCCCTGGATGGGAATAGGAAGAAAAATGAATAGTGAACCAAGTTTGGTAGCTATGGGGGTAGCAGGCCTTCATAATTCAAAAAAACAGTAGTCAACATTCCAAGATGGCTTAAGTTGTCTCAGGGCTCTTGGTTGGTTATCTGCTTGGTAGATTTTCTAGGTACCCATTTGAGGTGTCCAGCATGGTTTCCTAACAGCTCATTTCCCTTTGTGGTGAGTTGAGGGATTAAGCTGGGTGGACCATTCAAGAAGAAAGGAGATTTGGTCACTGGCCACAGGAATGTGTGCCAGTTGCCAATGCTTAAGACCCCTTCAAATTTTTCCATGCATTAAAATGGTACTTATGTAAAAAGGGAACATGGTTTTCCTATAACTTACAATGCTAAGGTATATGAGGAATTACTAAATACCGTGCCTTCATTAAGAGCATGGCAGGAGATTGAACAATTGCCTGGTTCTGTCCTGCTGAACGTTTGCCTCCTTTCAATGATGTTCTGATACACTCAAAATTGAATTTTGTTTGATTCTTACTTGATGGTTTTTTTTGCATATTTTGCAACAGGATTCTAGGTCATTAGCTTCTCATCAATTACAGACTACGGTCCAGTCTTTCATTGATGACTGTCATTAATAGTCTGTCAGTTGTTGGCCTTGAAAGTCATCTGAATCAAACTGAATTACTGTACATTGCAAAAGTTTCTTTTTTGATCCCTACAAAAATAGCTAATGTTTAAATCCCAGGACAATATCCAGCATAACTTCAACGTTTCATAAATGATATACAGTAATAAGACTATGGTTCCCTTCCATCTTCACATTCCACAGACCACACAAACAAAGTCTGATAAATCCTCGCACTTGAAGTATGGATAGTCGCAAGCTCGCAACACTCAAAAGAATAAAAAAAAGAAGATTCCATATGAAAATTTTCTACAGTCACTGAATCATTCACTGCTGGGCAAGTCCTGTGACTGACTGATGCAAGTATGTACATGCACACCTTGTTTCCTAGCGTTTTTCCAGATAGACTTTTCCATATGGCGCCAGACGGTGCCAACAAAACGGCGCACCAAGAAGCCAAATGAGCCAACAAAACTCGGTCAACTTCATCCGTGGCGCCATCGACTTTTTCAATTCCGAACATTCCTCAAGCAAGTTTGCTTTGTTTGGATTGTGTTTGATCCACGTGATGGATCACGAAACCCGTGCCAATCTTTTCTCCATATCCCAAACGGACGTTTCTGCTGGTTCTTCTGAATTTTACCTATACAGTACCTTTTTTTTGTCCTTTAAAATAAACTTCAGCCTTGTGGCTGTGCAAATTGGATATCTTTTTTAGGATCTGGTTCTCGTCTTGTAAACCTCCGCAGATGAACTTCTCAGGGTTTGAGCAGAATGACATGTGTCAATACAAAAACCAAGAAGGCAGCAGTTGAAATTATTTTCGGTTTTATATTTTTCATTTTGCAGTCAACCACATTCTGCATGAGGATGGAGGATGCTCTATAATAGGAATATAAATGAATACGTTTCTTGAGCTTTGAAAATCAGTTGGACCTCTCTAACTCAAATTTCTAGGGACCAGGAAAAAGTTCAAATTAGTGAGGCTTTGATTTTTTGATGCTCTGAGTAAAAAACCACAAATATTGTTGGGAAAAGAAGAGGAGGGGGCGCAGTTGAACTTTTGGGAAGTCCTTGCTCCCAAAAAATATCCCTGAGAAGGAGTCTGTTTTATTACTGTAGTTTTGCACAAAATGCCTTGAAGCCTTGACTTTCAGTTTGTCAAAACCCAAAAACGTCAAAATGCTGAATTATGGTTTCCTTCTCAGCAAAAAACCATTTCCTCAACAGAAAATCAGTCTCTCTTGGAGAACAGCAATTTGCATCTCCAATTTTGTTCCTCCCAAAGGAACCAACACTAAAATCAGGAATCTATCCTCCCGCCAAAAAAAAGCCAAAAACAACAGCTAATATCCTTCTCATTCAAGCCAAAACAAATGGCTGAAATTGTCTCCAATGTACCAACACAAAAGAAAGATTGGTACAACCAATAAAAAAGAAAAGAATGACCTTGCCTTTGGGTTTGGTCTGCGCTAAACCTGTGATTTATTAGCACTGCCCATTGATTGGGCGCCTCCTTTGAATCAGACTCTCCACAGATTCCGTGGTAGCAGGATCCCTGACGCCAAGAAAGAACTCAATGTCAGAACCCCAAACTTCCCTATCAACAGCAAGTCTTTGAATCTTTAGATGGACAAGATTCTACAAGAAAATACACAATTCATCTTCAACACCATCTTGATGCAAACCTTTGAGGAAGTTCAAAAGTTCAAAGTCAAAAAGTTGTTGTACATTGAAAATTGTAAGAAAGTTCTGAATATACTCTTACTTCTTGTGTGTGAAAACCCTGGCCACAACCTGGCTGAATGTGTGCATACATTTCTTTTCTTGTAAATTCTTCTTCCCAACCCTTTATTCACCACAAATATGATATAGTGCTTATGTTCTCAAATGCATGTTCTGAACACAAGAAATGAAAGGTATAAAAAAAACATGCCATTGATCCATTAAAGGATGATGAGTTGAGTTTTTAACTTACAATTTAGGGGAACACCATAGATTTTCTCAGTGAGGAGGCTGTGGATTGCATGGAGAAAAATTGATCAATTGTTCAAGTACCTGCTACCAAACACATCAGAAGGACTGAGGATGGGGTACTGATATGGCATTCATAGCTTTGGTTACCCTGCGTTTGAAATATATTGCTGTCTAATGCAATATTAGTCACCTCATCCAAATCTTCCCATTGGGTTTACTATACTGTACTCCTGGAACGTTTTCACTTCAAGGAAAATTTAACCAGTCAAATTATTCAACTTTGTCAGCACAAGAGGAGAAGGTATCAGTTTCAGGGATTTGCAGGAATCCAAAGATTTCAAAAGCTTCTAGTGTTGTCATTTCACTAGTTCTTTGAGGGTGGGATCTGAATTTATCCAGGATAGTTGACGCTTTTTAAATACAGAATGAAAAAGTGAAGCAAAGAAACAAGGTCATCAGTGTAGGCAGTAGCTTGACAAGATTGATCAAAGGACAATATGGCATGCCCAGGTTGAATGTAAAAGCAGAAGACCTTAGATCAAGTGTCCAGTTCTTGACTGGCTATTGATATGGCTTTGTGTTATATGCTAAATCTGTAATTTCAGAAGAATTGGTGAAGTTAATGAAAACAATCAAAACAGTTAATGTGAATCTTCAAAAACAAGGTTGTGCAAACAGTAAGTCAACAGACATCTTGGAGGAGGGTGTATTGGCAACATTGGAGGTGGATCTGATTAAGGTGATAAAAGGTCTGTCAAAAGATCAAAGGGAGTGGCTCAGAATGTTTTTGAAGGTATTTATAGGTAAACTAGGAGGAAGAGAAGACTTGGATATAAATGGTTATTAACCAATTTGCAGGTTATCCAAAGTGAATTTCTTGAGGAATCTGAATTAATAGGTAATGAGTGCAAACTTTGTTCAAAGAAGATGCAAATCTCTGAGATTGGCAAGGAGTGTGTTCTTTCAAAAGGATCAGACCTTGAAATAAAAATATGTATTGAACTGGAAGCTAGGGTTGAACAAGCTCAGAAGTTACAATGGAAGGCTGATATATCACTGAAGACAGCCTTTGAATGTGTTCTGGTAGCCAATATACTGGCTCCATTCAACTGATGACTCTATTTCTACTTGTGCTGAAATAATCTACATTTTAGCAGAAGCTGGAATAATTTCCTAGCAATTGGCTGCTGGCATTGTTGGGTTGTGCATTTAACAGTCCTTTTCCCCTCCTCTGGAGACATGACCAAATGGGATGCTAACTGTTCCTGTCCACAATGCGTACCTTTTGGACAGGCCCAAAAAGTGCAGGATATGGCCTCTTGAAGGGATGCATTTGTTTAGCGTCCTTTTCAGACCCACCCTGAATTTTTGGAATAGGTTTTCCTGGGTAGGTACATCAAGAGCTTGGGCTTCAAGTGGTACCCCATAACCACTTCTATGCTGTGTCCAAGGGTGAGAAGAACTTAATTATCAGTTTCCAGACAGTCATTTTGGAACACTTCATGTGCACAGCAGGGTCCTTGTGTGGAATTACAATCATATCTTCAGTGTGCACCAATTTCCCCACTAGGGTAATTTTATATACAGTTTTAGATATAAGAGAAAAAAACACTGAAAATGTCAGAAGCATTCCATTCATTATGTTGGAAATCAACTGCACATAAAATAGATGTATAACAGACACAAAGAAGGACAAACACAACACAAAGAAATGCTCCCATAAATGTATAATTTCAAGTACCATACCTTTTCTGTGTCTAGACATGTAACATGCATACATCATTGAAAAAATAAACAGTGATTCAGTAGCAAAGAACCAATCATTTATGTATTTCTTTTCTGGCCCACAAAAACTGCTTTTGGCCACAAAATATTCACACATTCAATATGCATGTAAAAATTAGAGCACAAGGTGTTTGAACTGTTCCAAATGAGTCTGAATTGATTGAAAAATTTGGTGGAGAACTCAAGTGCAGCTAAATGTATTCTGATCCTCCAACATTTGGCATCTTTTCATCAAGGAGCAGAAAACCAATGGATTTTTGAAGCTCATTTCTGTAAAAATGACATGCTGGCCATAAGAAAATATGGTGTTCTGGGGATGCATCAACCAATGTATTTACCCTGCAGGAATTACAACTCTCAAAGATTCTTGAATATTCAACAAACTTTTTCTTGAAGTGCCATAAATTTGTAATGCTGCTGAAGTGTGATACACCAAAAGAATGTTGCGGGATATACAAAGTAATGGCATTGTTTTACCACAAGCAATGCCAGCAATATTCAATTACTGGAATCA
Source organism: Notodromas monacha (assembly GCA_905338405.1). Taxonomy (NCBI): domain Eukaryota; kingdom Metazoa; phylum Arthropoda; class Ostracoda; order Podocopida; family Cyprididae; genus Notodromas; species Notodromas monacha. Next base: position 2,244 of record CAJPEX010004294.1, on the reverse strand, counting down.
ACAACATCACAATCATAATGACGAACTGTCAATTTTTTTATGTTGGAAGCGTCAAATGTTGAATTGTTAAGCTGCATAAGAATGTATTTATTTCCAATATGAATTGCTGTGAATATCATGAACTATGAAATAAAATTGGAGCCTAGTTGCTGCGGATTTTTCAAAATGGACGAATCTTCAGAAATCGACGGTAGTTTTGGGATTTCCGACGGCTGCTTTTCAGTCGAATTTTCCATGGCTCGTAGTCTCTGTAAGAAGAAATCATTCATTATTGTCATAATCAGCGTTTCTATCCCTCTTACTGAAGTCAGAAAAAGCGATATTTAAAAGCAAAAACCAGATGAAGGCGTGCCAGAAAAAAAAGTTTCCTTCCATGAAAACTGAACACAGGTTTCCTGCTTTAGTTGCAAATAATTGATATGCACAGGAGGGAAACCACAAACGCGCACCACATGAAGGGAAAAATCCGCAAAATTTTTTTCAAGATATAGAATATATATGTACTTGGATAGTTGTAATTGCATATGGTAATAGGGGTGTCATAGCCATGAACGGTGATTACCGCTGTATAATATATGATAACACAAATTACCCTATGCGGGCGTTTTTAAATCAAACATTGGAATGATTATTCCTTCTCAAATTTAAATTCATTGCAAAGAAACCTAATGGACTGCAAATTTTTTATAGTGGTTAACCCAGGACTGGTGCACAAGTTTAAATTTGTTGTTTTTAATGCTTTATTCCTATCAAATTTCATCAAAGGATAATTTGATATTTTATTATTTTTAGCCCAGGTTCTTTTTTGTCCAGCATGGTGCATTGTATGGTGGGATTAATTTTGTTTTGAACGCGAAAAAGTTTCATTTTTCCAATTATAATGGCATAAAACTTTGATTGAATAACGTTTTTTTATATAAAGAAAGGGCAGAAGGTTGTGCATCATCAGCATGATATTTTTGCAAATAATTCGAGATTTACTCAGAGAAATTCAAAATACACGAATAAAAAATTTGAAAATTCTTTGTGGGAAATTTTTAATTTAACGTTGAATTTTTTGCCATTTCCGTTTTTTATAACTCAGAAGAGATTAAACAACTGCCATCTGCCCTTTATTCAGATGGCAGTTTTGAAACTCCAAGATATGTTTTTCAAATAAAGTCTCATGTTTTTCAGAATAAAAAAAGGACAGAGTCATTTTACTGCAGTTCATTTGCTGTTGGACATGGTATAAAAATGCCTTAATACAAGCAAAATTTTGTAATAAATGTAGAAAATAAATCCAAAACTACAAAATTAATAACAGCAAAATGCAAACATTTGTCAGTACTATTTCATGAAAAAAGCATTAAACTTTTGTACGAATTATTATGGGAATACTTTTTTGCTGTGGGATTTGTTGGGGATGAATCATTTTCAGTAGTATATTTGCAAAAACTCTAATAATGGGATCTTAATCAACTATTCGATGTTGCTTTACAGTGCCCACTCTGAAGGGGCTTTGTAGGTATGTGCAGGTGTTGAACCAATGAGCAGCTTCAAGTTCACATTACTTTATGGAATTTATGTGAAATGGATTTCCAAGTTAAATTGCTTAGCCATTTTTGGGCCTGCAGACTGACAAATTTCCGGAAACTTTTCTGGAGACAAGCAAAGTTTCATAAAATGTTCGCAGACTCTTGAAAGTTTTGCTTGAAAGACTTAATGGCAGGTATTTGAGAGGTTCACTGTTCTTTTCAAAAGTCAAGTTAAGCACCAATTAATCAGCTATAGCTGACATCGGTTTAAAAAAATATAAAGGTAGGCTTGAAGAAAGGCTTCTCAGAATGAAAACAAATTGGAATAATTTATTTCAGCAGGTGAAAATTTGTCTGAAGTTTTAACAGCCAACTTTCATTTTTCATAAGATCATTTCAAGTCCCATTGTCTTTCAAAACTTTCAGATACAGACTTCATTTCAATAATTAAATTTATAGATTTATTTTGCTGGAAAAATATTTTCTTTTGTAGACCCCCCCCCCCCCTCAAGAAACTTCCGTGGACTGACGTCATCGGTCCAAGAACACTGGATTGCAGTACATCAACCGGTACATCACTTGCCTGATATTTGACGTACCCACGCTGAACAGCATCTCTCTTGAAGCGATTGTTATCCTGGAAAAGGGAAATACTTTATGTATTCCCCTTTCCCACTGCCTCATTAATTTGTCGGAGATTTAGAATTAAATGTAAAATGTGCAACAC
>CAJPEX010004293.1:0-19752 GCA_905338405.1 Notodromas monacha | reverse complement strand
TTTTTTTTTTCTTTCTTACGTGTACGATTCTTTTCTGGGCGCCCTGCTTTAAATCACGTGGAGTCAGAGCAATTATTCGTTGTTGAATAATGTACCATGCATGTACAAGAAGACTCTGCACAACGATTTTTCTCTTTCTAACGAATTTTTTTTGTGTGTGGTCCAATAGGGCTCTCTGCCCATGTAATATGGGTTCCCTGCAACAGAATTCTCATTGCAAGGATTTTTTAATGCTTTTTTTTCAAAATTCGTGGATCTTCAAAAATTTATTGGAAAATTTCGAAATGGAAAATTAACTTCGCAAGGATTTTTTTAAAATATATATATATATTTTTTTTTAATTCAGGGGACTTCACAAATTTGTTGGTGAATTTTCTTGTAGAGAACCCATATAACATGGGTAGAGAACCCTATTGGACACGAAAAAAGTTGCTGGACAGAGAACACTAATTGTTAGAGTGATTTTTTTTCTTCAAAATGCATACAATACATCATGTACGGAGACCATGCAAAATTCGTTGTGGGGAGAATTCCGTTGTAAAGCACGATAATAAGGGGACCAGAAAAATCTTTTGGGGAGAATTCACTACCTACGTTATGTGAATAAAAAAAAAACAGGTAGACTCTTTCTACGCGGATCTTCTCAACAAGTTTCTCTGTTTAGTTATTTCTTTCTGGTCCCATAGGCATCGAGTTCTCTACCCATGTTGTAGGGGAACTGTTCTAGGGGGCTAGAAAAAAACCGTTGTAGTGAGAGTCTACCTGTGTAGACCGTTTTGTGCACATGCCACATCCAGATTTTGAGTAGCCAGCATTTTAGGGAGGAAAATTTGTGCGACCTATTTTTTTTTCTTTAAATTTGTGGACCTTACAATAGGACTTTCTCTTCCAAAAGTTCATATTTTTTCAAGGGACCAGAAAACAATTCTTTCTAGAGAGGATTTATTAAAAAAAAACGCCTATAACATGGGGAGAGAACCCTCTGTATATGGGACCAACAACATTTTTTATAAAGAGGAAATTTTTGTAGACAAGATCGTTGCAGAGAATCCACCTGTATAAAAATGAAAAAAAAATTTCTGACGAAGGTTTCCCGGACGTGAAGAAAATAAGGAATTTTCAGTCACGTATGATTGAAACCCCAGGGAAATTTTGCTGTTCGTATTGGGGGAATTATCCATTATAAAACGTATACTGTATTTAGTTTTTATTGATAGATATCGCATTATCTCAAGTACTTTCAAATTTTGTGATTGCCAGTTTTACCTTTGATCCTCGGATTGAAGAAAGATGTCGTAGAAGGTTTCCTTCTTAGTTCTTGAGTTTCAGTGGATATAGAATATCTTGAGATAAGCCTGGTCATCGTAGATACCGGTGAAGTGTAACCGGATAGAAGTCGTGTATTTTTCTTCATGTTTACACGCATTGTTCTTGTTTGAGAGTTTTGAAAATCCATATATTGCGGATATAATGTTTTAGTTACTTATTTGACAAATACTGTACACTTTTTCTGGCCCGAATAATTTAAATACAGCATTGTCATAATTCCATGGTTTTTTTAACATGCCCTAATTTTTCCAGTAGTGTACGTGCGGATGTAAAGTAAATGCATTTACGATGCTCAAAGGAACAATAATACGGTGAAACCTTTATATGGGCTATTTAATGGCTAAATTCTTTAAAATAATTAAGAATGACTTACTTTATTGCCCAATAGACGCCCTACGTTGAAACTTTTTTAGAAACGAAGTACTGTACTGTACTAGTCTACTGTATGAACGTTCTATGAATCCTACTGAAAGGAGGGAGTTGTACTGAAATTATCGGCAGATAACGGGCCGAGTTCATTAACCTTATTACATGTAGCAATAATGAAGATTCCTAAGTTATATTTCGTTTGGCGGGAGTCTGTAATTTCCCCGATGTCCCGAATCATTAATAATAATCCGATAATGACATAAGCCAAAAGAGGATGTTAATAGGTTGAGAAGGAATACAAATTAACTACGTCGCATCTGACACAAGACGAAATACTCCAAATTAGCGAGCTAAAACTCCACTGAGGATGTATACGCATGCGTCGGGAATCTAACGTACAAGTACTGTAGCACAGTACCAGAATGTGTTGATGTAATTCTATGTTCCATGTACGGTTTAATTTCAGCATTTCGGTTCTGCTTATACAGTAATACAATAGCGGGCCGTTAAGGTGGAAGAAAGTCATTACATGTACTGTAATCGGAATTTTAAAAAAAAACGTTGCGGATGAATTCATTTTAAAATTGAGACTGCTGCTGTGTGCGATTTTTTTAATGAAGTACTCGCACAATAGAGTATTTTTTTAATGGAAGTGCAGGATTGGACAGTTGAATTTGATCTCGTGAGCACGCGGAGAATTGTATCCGCCTCCCTTTGTGTGACTTGTATCGTGTTACAGTATTGTGTTCTATTGTCTTCCTCTCAAGGTCGGAATTTTTGATATTTTCTGTCGAGGTGATTCGATTCCTCGAGCAAGTACGGTACATTCTTTCGTTTTTCCTCTTCTTCAATGAATTCTGGGATCATTGATCACACTTTTTTACATCGCAGATGAGATATTATCAATTTTTTTGTTGGCGTCCTGGAATGTGTGATTGCTTTTCGTTCGAAGGTACAGTCAAACCTTTTCAAGTCGAATTTCAGAGAACCAACAAGAAAGTTCGAGTTGGAGAGGTTTCAAATTAGGGAAACAAACATTTTTGGTGGGAAAGAAAGATGAATTTGCAGGGTATTTTAATTGGTGATACAGTATTTTTGGCTTTAAAATGCGTATGAAATGAGTTGGCAGGATGCTGAACTTGGAGGCAAGGGTTCATTCGTCTTTCATTTCGTTTCAAAACACATGGAGTTTCTCTTTTATTACTTGTCTCGTTCCTGCGTCGAAACAATATTCGAAAGACTACAGAAAATTCGAGTTACAGAGGTTTGAGAGGAAAATTCTTCGAGTTAGATATGTTTTTAATGCATTGCTTCAGACGGAGATTTGCAAAAAAGGACATTGAAAGGGATTCGACGTAAGGAGGTTCGAGTTATCGAGGTTCAAATGTGACTGGAAAAATATGAACATCATCCAGAAGGATTTGAACACACTGTAATTTTTCATTTTTTTTTCGTGGCAATACTGTAATAAACATTCAAGAGGTATTGGTCTTGAAAACAAATGTGATTCGATTCTTGGTCTATCATGGAGCATTTCAGCGCTTACCTGCTGTTCTCGTTTCCGTGGAATTTTTTTGTTTGTATGTTGTTTCTGAATTTTTCGTCATTATTTCCTTGCAGAGGCGCCGAAATTTACCCGCACTCCCCAAAGTACGGAAGCGAAAGAAAAGGGCGACGTGGAACTCGCTTGTGGGGCTGCTGGACATCCCACACCAACAATTCAGTGGTTCAAAAATGGCGAGGGTTTCACAGAAAGCGACTATTTTCAGGTTTGTCTCGATTTCCTCGCGTTTTTATCTGCGTATATTTGTGCATATGCTGCATCAGTGACGTTTCTATTTTTAAATTGTCTCATTAATTGAAGGTTGTTAAAGTCTCGAATCGCCCCCGAGTTTATCTCGAGCCCTCCTTGGATGATTTGTTATCACTTGACGATTTCGTTTTTTTTTTTAGATTGTAAACGGAAGGAATCTGAAAATTTTTGGTTTGTTGCCTGCGGATTCTGGCGTTTACCAGTGCTTCGCTTCTAATGATGCAGGAAACGCTCAAGTTTCCGCGCGACTCATTGTTTCCAGTGCATCTTCTGGAAACTTTGATACTGGTGAGTGCAGTAACTTCATCAAAGCCGCGATTTAGATTTTCTGATCGATTTGAAGAAGTTAAGTTTCGAACTAGCCTTGAGTTGCATGTAAATGCATGCAGCAAGGTTAGAATTACTCTTGATCAAGGCAAGGCTGTACTGCATGCATTTTCGCGAAGCTAAGACGCTTGGTTCTCTAATCCGACTGAGACTTGACTACAGTATATTTCTCAGAATTTTCTCTTTGAGAAAAATAGTCCGTAATAAGAACGAAATGCGGAAAATCCGTAGAATAAACCTGAGGCCGCTCGCAACATTTTTATCCCTGGAATTTTCCGAAGTGACTTAGTAGTCATGATTTTGTCTTCAAGGTCAATTTCCTTTGCAGAAAAAAATTTGGATTCAATCTTTATTTTCTCATAGTTTTTTTTTCTCTGGAAGAAGTGTTGGCCGTGTTCAGAAAGAAATACGGAAGTAAAAAACTTGAGCATTTAACAATTTTTTCGTGATTTTTCTCGAAATAACGTAGTGATCAAGAAGATCGTGATATTGTCATCGCAATATTCTTCAATCAAGAAAACAATCTTCAATTAAAGCAGGTCATCGCAACGTATTACAAGTATGTTCGAGGAGAACTTTTTAAAAATGAACATTCTTGCATATTTATATCCACTATCAATTAGACTGTTTGGCACAATGCGGGTCGATTGAAAGTGCGAGTTCGATTTACTGCCGAATGCTGAACTATCTTTTAGAAACATGTTTGAGCGTGCACGAGAATGTGTAGTGTCCTATATTCGCGTAAATACGGATACCGGATTCGGAATTTTTTTTTCATATCGAATGGACATGATTTTCTTCGTTTGAATGTCCTTGATTTTTATTGACCGTGTTGATTTCCTGATTCAGTTCGGGAAGAGGATGAAGAATTGGAAGAGGTTCGACGCGTCGATGAGGCAGAGTCTTTGTCCCCGAGGAACTTGAGGGCTGGCCCGGTCAATGTGCGTTTCATTGCTCTTCGATGGGATCCACCGGAACGTGCTCGAGAAGGCGATGTTGTTGGCTACCTTGTCTTCTACAAGGAACATGGATCGAATCGGTAAGATTTGACTTGACTTTCATGATTGGAGGGGGAAAATAATACACGATAAAGAAGGGAAGGTAATTCCCTACTTATTTTTTCCCCCATACAAGCGAACAAGAATTCTGAGATAGTGACCGTTCGTAACAATAGTCATGGGCTTATCGGTTGGATTATCATGAGATTGGGGTGTCGCTACATGGCCTAATTCACAGCGTGGTCCAGATTTATCCATGAAAATGCGGGGATGAGTCATTGTTACTTCGAACAATGTAATCGTCACCTCCATTCACATTTTTAAAACAGCAGTGTGTTCCCCGCATTTTTTTCGCGAACGTGATTTCCGATTGTTTTATTTCTGTTAAGTTTTACAAAAGTTTCTTTTCCCCTCGGTACGTAAATATATTGAAGATAATGCTTAAAAACTGTACTGTATTTCGTTTGATCATCCCCGAGAAAAAAGAACATATTTCTGACCAATCCTTCCATTTTTTCTATGGCATTATCAACCACCGAATGGAATATACTTCACTGTATAAACTATGGAGGATAAGCTTAAATTTAATTCAGGACATGAGGAAAATTGCGACCACCAACTTCCGTTCAATCCTGCGCATGGTGGATTTCCTGAAATATTTTATGCTCTATTTTTTTGAGGAAGGGAACAAGTTTATGGGAAGAAGCCGAAAGAACGTCGCTCCTCAAAATTTTTTTTTTCTACTGTTTATGCGTCGCTGTTTAAAAATGATTTTTGTTTCCACGAATTTCCTGATTGCGTAAGCTCCAAAAAACTCAGCATGATTCAAGTTCAAAGGTTTTTCTGCTTGAGATGTTGCTGGCATAAAAACATTTTTTTTTTCATTTTGACCTATATATGACGAATTTCCTGACGCATTTTATTTTTCTTTTGATCAAAGGGAGCGAGAAAAGAATGCGACGAAGCCGGAAGTTCTTCTGCACGATTTGATACCCGATCAGCGGTATGACATCCGCGTCGTTGCCGTCGGAGCCGATTCAAATCCCGTCGGTTCCCCGGCATCCATCGTGACGAAAACCCAGCCATCTGTGTTCGACTCTGGGCCAGCTCCGGAATTGTCTGGATTCGGGCCCCCGAGCGTGAAGCCGTTCAACGTGAGAGCCGTAGCCTTGGACAGCACGTCGGTGCGAGTGGATTGGGCGCCATCATCGGCGAATGGCGGTCGGACGGAATATTTCTTGTCCTACATGGCCGAAGACGCCGCCGAGGAGAAGCTGGCGACAACGTTTGACCCGTTTTTCATACTCCGAAATCTTAGGCCTTATACGATGTACACGGTTTGGGTCGGGATTGGAGGAGGAAATTCCCGAACAGCTGCGGAAGACGTGACTGTGAGAACCTTTTCGGATGTTCCTTCGGAGGCGCCTCAGAATTTCACGGCGGAAGCTGCAAGTTCGAAGGTGAGCATAATCGGATTTACATACCGTACAGTATTTACTCTAGTAACGCGAAAGACACGCACTTCACCATTAAATACTGATGAAATCCCATCCCCGTGTAAGAGACGCACACCCTTTTTAGTGACTGATAAATTATGATGTTCCAAAAATAAGAGACACCAGAATTAAAATTTTAACGCGAATTCACCCTGAATTCAATGAATTTTGCATTTTAAAAATTGTATTAAAGTTATTGTCGAAAGTTTCTCATTATATTCAAGTGTGACGCACTCCTAAACGTCTAACATTTTTGACAATTGTATCCCCATCATGACGCGCACCCCCTTTTTCCGAAATTTTGAAGGAAAAAAAATCGCGCGTGGTACTCGAGTAAATACGGTGTTCTGCTAGGATTCGATGTTCAGTACAGCACTAATACCGCTGGTGATGGATTTTTTGCGCAATGGACTCTGGTCACAACAGATTTTTTTTATATAATAAATTGCATGAAAAGCGTTCTTCATGCAGGAAAAAACGGAAGTTTCTGTCGGCTGCCAACAAAATGTTTCTGGTGGATGAAAACTGTTCCGGTGTTGACGCTAGGGTTGAACATTGTTTTCCTAATTTCTGAATATTTTTTTTTTACTTTTATTTTATTATACGATGAAAGTCTTCATCTTTCGCGTTTTATTCTAGATTTCACGAATGAAATTTCGAGGGTATCTGGAGCTAACGTTTTCATGATCTGGCACGTTTCTTAAAAGAGAATTGTGAATACTTACATATTCGCACTTTTTAATTTAATTTTATTAAATCGAGCTGTTTGTTTCGTCATCATTTGAGGAAGCGCAAAAATTCTTATCGCTTGACTTTTTACTCCCAGAGTATCGTAGTGAGATGGGAGCCGCCGCCGGAAGGAACTGCGAACGGCAGGATTACTGGCTACAAACTTAGGTACAAGGAGAAAGGGAGCAATGGAGTGGCAAAGATGGTGACTACAGATGCGGAACGAAGGTTGTACGCTGTCATGGGCTTGGATAAAAGCACGGAATACTCTTTCCGGATATCCGCGACAACCGTGAACGGATCCGGCCCGGCGACGAAATGGGTTTACGCCTCCACACTTGACAACGACCTCCGGGAAGATGTTGTCCCTGAAGCACCGGGTTCTATAAGAGGTACTGTACAGTGTTTCAGGGCTCTTCGATCGGAGGGACACGTTTCGCTAGTGTCTTCTGTGATATTTTCCAGATCATGCGTGGTATTAGAATGGAAAAAATCGAGGTTGCCGAGTGATGTCCCAAAAATGAGACCGGTCTTAGTCCATTCCTTTCCTCCAAAAAATTGACACAGATTCATTATGGGAATAATTTTTATTTTCGTTGAAATACCAACTTCGTTAAAAAGTGTATTAATTTCAATCACAAATTTTCACTAGTGAATGTTTTTGGTGATGGAAAGTCTAATTTTGTTAAATTTTGAAGATTAGAACAACTTAAAATCGGTGACTAAAGCGTAGAAGAGTGTGAGAATCAAGAGAAAGAATACTGAGGAATTTGAAATTTCAGTGTGGAGTAAACTGAAAGATGAACTACGAAAAAGACACATTTTCAGGTTGAGACTCACATTCAAAGCCTTGTTGAGAAATAATTCTGAATTACTAATTGTATTCCGATCTGAATTTTCATTCCGAGGAAAAATTATTGCGAAGTGCCTGTTGCAAAAATTGTCATGTTCTCTTGAAAGGCGCCTTTTTGGGAAAGCTTTCACTGCCGCGAAGAACTATGGAGATTATTTTCGTTCAATAATTTTGTTCTTTTTTTGTTTTGAATTGCAGAAAAATGTTCGTCGCAGAATATATTATCGGAGTGCATTCGATATGCTCAACGAGTAAAATTTCGGAAATATGTCTTAGGCTTAGCCTCTCATCAAGCTTTCGGAAGAATTTTCCAACTTTTGAACTTCGAAGCTTCGTGAGAAATATACGCAATGGCTAGAGCGAAGTTTCAATTATTTTGGTGAACTGCGTTTAATTTTTACGGAAATTTTGCTTTTTAGTGAGACCGATGCCCACGTCAATAATGGTGCTGTGGTCCCCACCGAAAGATGGAACAATCAAGATCTCTGGATACACGATTGGTTACGGAGAAGGTCTTCCAGACACCTACAAACACTTGGTCGACGGGAAGCAACGGTTCTACGAAATTCAAGGCTTAAGTACGTTTTTCCTTCTGAAATATTTCTTACATTTAGAATATTTCTTTCGCCGCTTTATTGTTCATACAGCGAACATTTTCTAGAACAGGCATAACTGCTACGAATGTTAAGACGCTATTGATAGCGATGACGATGACGGAATCAATTTTTTTATTCTTTCAATTTCAGCTGAAACGTTTGCTCGAAGTTCTTCGGCATCATATTTGATACTGAAGAGATTCCGAAAAAAATATCTTACAACGTAGGCAAATGATGGGTCCACCTCATTTTTTGCCTAAATTCCAAGCAATCGAGGATTTGAACGAAGCAAAGCTTGAGGGAAAACTCGGGGTGTTATTATTAATGACTTTGTGACTTCGAATGACATTTAATCACACGAAAACATTTTCGTAGAAACTTTCCTATCAGAGTATACTTTTTTTACCCGACTGTAGATAGTGATCATTAATCTTGAAAAAATGGATTCAAGTGGAGCTAGATTTACATTCGTAAGCGAAATTGTTTTAAATTCTGAGCAATAAAAATAAGAGACACGCGTCATACTGCACGGCCTCTTCTGTGTGAGTAAATTTCGATATAATTTTCATGTTCCAACTTCCTTCATCCGCAGAACCGAACACCGAATATGTCATCAGCGTACGTGCTTACAACGAAAAAGGAGACGGACAGCCCGTGTATGAACAAGTCCGCACCCGAGACCGTGCTGCGATCGAAGAGGAGTCGTCCTCAGCGGCGCCGCTGTATCCGCCAGTGGGCATCAAGGCCGTCGTGCATTCGGAAACAACGATCGTGGTGTTTTGGTCTGACACCATTCAACCGTCGTCGTCGCGAAACACGTTCGGCGAGGAGCGGATTTACACGTTGCGCTATGCTTCGCACGCTGCTGGCCCTGGCCTCAAGTACAGATACAAAAATACGACGCAGATGAGTTGCATGGTGGACGATTTGCGTCCGAATACCCGTTACGAATTCAGCGTGCGCGTGACCGTGGTGAGTATTTGATGACGTGCAACAGAAAAATACTGTGTATCTCGAAAGGGCAATTATTTTAAACAGGCAGTCCCACAAATTATTTTGTTTGTCGTACACGATCAGGTCACGTTAAGGCTAGACGGAAATTGGTCATGTCAGGCTTGAATAGGTCAGGTTAAATTGCGTTTATGCAGTATTGATTATATTTTACGTGCGTGTTCTTTTTTATGCCTGTCCTTCCGTGACTTGCTCTTCAGTTGATCGCTCTAATGTAAATAACAGATTATTTCATTTAAGGACTGAGGACCCGTTCCTGCCAAATTTATTGTTGGGAGAGCCTACTGTAACTGAAATGGACGTTGCTACTGTATTTTCGGTGTAAAATTTTTTCGTGTTTCTCAATAATAGTTACGAGTCTCTCTAGAACTAGGTCTTCTGCAATTTTTTCGATGTTGGTTCAGGAAATTTATCATTCAATTTGAAGGATGTCAACTTTCACGAAGCATAAAAATATTTAAATTGATTAAATGAGTGTTTTGGAAGTAAGATTAGAAATTGTATCGTGCCGTATTGATGTTCAAGTAATACCATTTTCACGATTGAATCCACCCGCGTTTAGAAAGGCTTTTTGTTGTGTATTCCTTTTCAGAATTATGCTTCGGTTCAAGATCATGTCGATAAAAACGAAAGCAGTAACTTCGATTTTTTTGTGATATCCGCTCGATTCACTTTCGAGCGAGAAACGAATTTTTAAGAACTTGTGGAACAGAGTGTGCTTAATTAAGGATTTATTTTGCCACTGGAAACTACGAATATTATAATTTTTTCTTTTCAACGCGTGGTATAGGATGACCGTCAAAGCGGATGGAGCATGGTCGTGGAGAATTCCACAGAAGAGGCATTGCCGGGATCCCCGCCGCAGGATTTGACTATTGTGTCCACGCCAACTGTTGATGGCACGATTGGACTCACCTTGAACTGGCAACCACCAAAGCGGCCGAACGGACGCATTTCAGGTCAGTTTGCGTCTGTACATTTTTAAAAATAATTCCACATTGCGAGTGCTGAATTTAAGTAATGGCATTCGAATATTGAAAATAGTATTGTGTATCTGCAAATCGAAATTTACTGCATAAGACAATTATGTACAATATGTCTATAAAATATGATAAATCTTATTGTGCGGGCTGATATCACATTTTCGAAATCCTCGGTTAATCAGATGCTGTCTGAAGCTTCGTTCAACAGGTATAAAGACTATTCAAAGTCTAACTTACAGCCTTTGACTTATTCAACAGTGTATTCGCTAGGATCATAAGTCAATTTTGAGGGGAAGAAAGTGATCAAATTGAACATTTTACTGTAACTTTAAAAGTTCAGTAGTCGCCTGGTGTCCGCTCAATAAAACTTATGGTGTGCATGAGTAATTGGATTTCGACGGAAACAGAGCCGGGATGATGGGAGTTTCTCTGTACTGTATTTTGGAGCGACTCTAAATTTTGTTTAAATTTAGAAAACTGCTTTCAGCATCATGGGAATATTTTTAAACTAATCGTTTTGACTTTATTTTTCAGGCTACATCATTTATTACTCTACGGACCAGTCACTGCCGCTGAGTAGATGGGTGCTGGACGACGTGAGCGGCGATCGGATGTCGATGTCGATCCCCAATTTGAAGGAAGACACGACCTATTACTTCCGTATCCAAGCGAGCAACAAAAAGGGCACCGGACCCCAGTCGTCCACCGTGGCGTTCCGCACGGGGTCTCTGTCTGGCGGACGTCTGGGAAAGCCAGTGAACCCGGCTGGTTCGGCCGCCTCGGATCCGGGCGGACGTCGCGACGAAGTGGCGGTCGTGTATTTGGTGGTGGCCGGGGTCGGCTCTGCGCTCATTGTTGTCATCGCCATGTTGTGCGTGTATGTGTGCTACCGACGAGCAGTTAGACAACGCAAGGACGACGTACGGCGGCTAGGGTGAGTACCATAGTATTTCATGTATACTGTACACGGGTGCCTCGTTCAACAAACGTTTCATTAAATAAATGCGCGTTCACAACCTCTCCCCATTGACCCATACGACTCATTTCTCGTGTGACGAACGCCTTTTTTCCGAGAAAATAATTTTATCTGCGAATAACGTTAAGCATTGAACTGCGGGAACCAAGCGATGGTTTGGATAAGCATGAAAAGTTGAAGTTTTCCAATTTTGCAATGCGTTGTGCAATTTTTTCTTTGAGAGATATTGCGGTAAAAAAATTCGATTCTCAACTGAAAACTCTGTATTGAATCAGTTGTTGTGATTTTGTAAGATCGATTTATTGAAGCTTGTAATATCGAAGCCTTGCATTTTTGGAAAAAAAAAATGTGAGGTCTTCACTGTGAATCGCAGCAATTTCAGCCCATTCTTCTTTGTGGCCCTTTCGTCGTGTTTTTATTGAACCTCCCTTCTGGCAGAAATGCCAACGGATTTGGATTCTTCGTTTGTCCATCACGCATTCATTTCCTTAAATCATTGGTCATACTTGACGACTGTCCGCGCTAGTCCCCCTGGGAACTCCAGAGGAGAGTCCTGAGTCCTTATGGCCCCATCGATTTCTCCGATGATGAGAACCTATTACTTGAAAGTTAGGCGTATATCAGGATTTTCTGAACTTACAATTTTCTTTAAAACGAATCTTCCCCCTTTTTTGGTAGACGTCTGGGATTGTAAGGAAAAGGCTAAATTTTTCAAAAAGGAGCTCTGAGCATTTCGGGGGGAAAATAATCATTAAATGTGTCCTGGGGGAAGTATTTTACTGCAGACGGTAGCTGCTGGGTCTGGAGATCTGGGAATTGAGGGCTGTGGAAATGCTTTGGATTGGCGCAAGAGACTGAATTGATGGGTTTCCTGCCCTTTTAAGAGCCTTCTTGTGTCCAATGAATTTTAGGAAATGAGCGCGGGGCGGAAATGGTCCGTAAAAAAAAAAAAAAAATTCCAGTGGGAAAATGCGAACACGCGTTTTCGAGATACAATTTTGAAATTGGGGAAAGGAAGAAAGAAGGAGAACCTGGATTGTGAAGGTAGTCGTGGTTCAGGTCTCCGCAAGAAGACGTGCGAATTTTTCATCGTCCGAAACTCTTCGGCTTCTTTTTGGAAATATAATCTCGAATTAATGTGCGGAATTGTCGGTAAATAGCTGAACGTATTTTAATGGAACGGAAAAGCGCTTCGCTTATCTTTTGAAGAGGGATTTTAGCGGGTTCTAATCCGACAATGAGATAATTTATTTTAAATGCCGCTGTGTAGTTTATAGTTTTTGTATTGCAAATTATTCTTCTGAAATTTCATCTCCACAGTTCAAGAAATTGAAAAGCCCCTCTTACCTCAAATTTGTGTCCTGTTCGACATTCTTTCTAGTCTGCCAAAGAAAAAAAGAATTTTAGTGGTCGCAGAAAACAGCTTTTTCTTTTCTTTCTCCGCGCTCTTCATTTTAAACAACAATGTTTTTTATTCAATTTTTACGAATCTAAAATTCACTATTCTGAGAAGCATCGAATATACGCGGAGAAATTTTCTGCTGTATCTTCAATTCGCCGATCTACAGTTTTTGTTGGATACTTTCTATGTATGGATTTATGGTTCACTTCGCTTCGATGCTTTCTGAATCATCTGACACGTTCACTAGCATGACGGAAAATGAATTATTCAAAGCTGATTTGAGCTCAACTCAAGTTTTACCGAAGTAGCCGAGTATTAGGTCACATAGCGGAGACCTGTTGCATGAAGATAACACTGTAAATTCTCGTTACAACGAAGCCATTGGGACCAGTAAAATAGCTTCGTTGTAAAGAACAATTCATCATAAAAGAACTAACTCTTTCAACATCGTATCTATTGAGCATGGACCTAAAAAATGACCTCGTTGTAATCGTCCTTCATTCTAACGAGATTCTTTTGTGCAATAAAAGTGAAGTGACGTTGATTTTGTGATTGAAAAAAAAATCATGGAGTTTTGATTTATTGATGTTTTTCGTTTTTGTGAGAAGGACCTGTTTTCTTACCAGCATACGAGAATCAACTGGCTTGTACAGAATTTGAATCTCATTATTACCAAGTGTTCTCGTGATGTCGGTTTTATTCTCGTTGCCGATATCTATGTAAAATTCGAGACGCGAGGAAACTGACGAAGTGGAACTTGGTTCTTACTGGCGTAAAATCTACTCGAAGCAGGAAGCAAATTCAATCCATGTTCAACCACCGTATCCCAATTCTGCGCAACACCGAATTTCCCCAATACTACCGGCAACCTTCTCGCATGGCTCACGAAACGTTAAATAGTTTATTTATTGATGTTTTTCGAGTGCGTGTCTTGAAGAAAGAACTGAAATAGCGGATGTTTTGAGTATCACGATCGGATGCCTTTTGCAAAAGAACATTTCACTTTGATCATTTTTGCAAAGTTCACAGAGTGGAAGTGTAGAACCTCTTCAAATGTAACATGAAGGGACCAGCTAAAAATTCGAGTTGGGGGGGGGGGGGGATTAAGTTGAAGAAAGCAATTATTTTTGTTGGGGGGAAAGGAATAAGAATTGCAGAAAGTGCAAATGGTGATAATCTGGGCCTTAAATTGCATCCTGAAAGAGTTGACAGGATGCTGCTGAACTTGGAAGCAAGTGTCAAGAAGAAGAACTTCAAAGTTTATGAGGATTAAATAAAATGCAAGAATTTGGTTGGGCTACAACCAGAAGAGAGACAGAGCTGAACACCCTTTTCTGAAGTTGGTATATTTTCTTGGATAAGGTTTTTACGAGTCACCAAATTTGCCAAGTACTCGGGAGATTCTTGCAGTATCAATGCTTGAATTGAAGTGAAGTTTTTAAAGATAAGATTTTTGAGAAGAGTTACTTTCAAGGGCATGGAATATTTTCTCTGCAATGGTTATTTTAGATATTGAGTTTCTGTTTTTAACTCTTTCTATTTCCAGCCAGTTTTAGTTTCTAAAGATTTGGGGATTTTATTACAATTGGTCATTTTACAGATTCTTGTGGGAGTTACGGGGAAACCTAATTTGCACGGAAGCATCCAAGAACAAGTTTTGGCAGAATACCAAATCTCCTTCCATGATTTGGCGGTGGAACAAATTTAACGCTGGCGCTCTTTTTGAGAAATTAAGTTTCAAAGATCGAGGCAGAACCACCTGATAAATTGTCGTTTTCCTCAGAATGGCTGACTAAATTTGCGACAGTAAGGACTCATTTGCCCAATGACTTTTTCACTTCCTTTCAAAACACATCGTTACATGTTTATTGCGTTTCTCTTTCCTTTTCAAATAAAATAATAGCCAAAATGCCACCAGAAAATTCCAGTTTTTGAGGTTTGAAGAAGAATGTGTTCGAGTTTGAGGGTTTTTTCTAATGTATTGTTTTTAAGGGAATTCAGACAGTGACTTGGAAAAGTTCGACGCAGTGAGATTCGATTTATCGAGGGTCAACTGTTGTATATTTGTCCAGGTACAACAACAAATCTGGTCGGAATGGTAGATGCGAGAAGCCGCCGGACTTGTGGATGCATCACGATCAAATGGAGTTGGCGTCGATGATGCTGGACGCCGGTGGCGGCGGCGGCGGTAAGCGAATGGACAGCAGCGCCGGAAGTGACGGTCGGGGCGATAATTCGGGCAGCGGTTCGCTGCCCAGACGAATCTCAGACTTTGATCGGAAGGCCGGAGCCTCTTCAAGCACGTTGGATCGGTCACGCAATTTTGGCAGCCAGTATCTGAGCAAAAGTGAGTCCCGTTTTGTTTTTGTTGTTGTTGCCTTTTTACTTGTCTTGATTCTTTCTAGTCGACTATTTTTTTTTTTCGGTTTCTTCGTTGCCGTGATGATCTATGCTTGAAGTCTTATTTTTATCAGTAGTAGTTTACAAATAGGTTTGGAGCGAAGCTATTTATTGAGGGAGTTAGTGTTTCGCTGATTTTATTATTTCATAGTGGAGTCTGTTTGGCACATTTCTTGTGTAATTTGAGAATTCACGTGGCCTGCTGATACTTCTCACTAAGGATTCTGATGTTTTCTTTGCATTATGCCTCCCTTAAATGTTTCCCGAAATTCCATTTCATTTTGGATGCCCATAAAGTCTGTTTTGTTTGGCTAGCTTGGCTCAAGGATACGCGTGAAGATGGACATATTTTAAAGGAAGACAAATTACGTTAAATCACTTCAGTATATCTCTATTTTGTACGATTGATTATTGATGTGGGAGACCTGTGTGATATTTTAGAGATCAAGGTCGTAAGTTTAAATGTAAATTTTCAAATATCTGTGATTTGAAATCCTGAATTATGATCCTTAAAATCCGCGAAAAGTCGCCAATGAAAGAAAATCGCGTGTTTTCTTGGATTTATCCGCTTTACGTTAATCTTGTCTCAACCGATTTTGTCTGAAGAAAAACCATAAAACACCTGTTCCAGTGTTTAAAAAAATTTCTTATTGATAATTTCAGCTCGTATGCCCATAATAATACTGTAATTGAAAGCAGTCCTGGAATGAACATCGAAGATTCAAGATTCTTATGGATAGTGTTTTGCTGATTTTATTTATAATATTCAGTAAATTATTTTTCACCTTGCGCAGCTTTTTAAATCGGGAAACCTGAAGTAATGAATTCAATTCCAAAATAAAATAAATATTTGAAGAGCTGAAGTTCCCCAGGAGGACCTCGAAAAGTCTGGGAACGAACATTTCATACGTCTCAAAAATGTCTATTTCATGGTCGATTTCAAGATCTCTGATTTTTACGCCTTGTTTGTTTTCCACTGTTTGATACCTTTCGTTTTGTTTTTCTCGTTTGTGCTTGCGTTTTTTTGTGTTCGTATGTGTGGATTTGCTCGTGTGTGTGTGTGAAGGCGATTTGCATGGCCTGGATCGAAGCATGATGACGGAGCGCTCGTCCTTCGTTTCGTCGTCGGCGAGTCGTGGCGGCTGGCAGGCCCGGGTGCCGGTGGAACACCACCGTCATCCGCACCAACAGCAGGCCTTGCCGCCGCCACCGCCTCTGCACCACTTCCACCCGCAGATGCCCGAGCATCTGCGGGCGCCGCATCACTTCCCCGGCGGCTTCCCGCCGAGTCGTGCCCCGTCGAGTATTGAGTCGCCCGTTAGCCCGACCAGGGACAGTCGTAAGTTTTGTTGTTTTGTTTCTCAAGATCTGTACGGGGAGCTTTTTTTTTAAGGTTTACTGTTGGTACAATTAGGCTTCTGCCGGGTGGTGGTCGGAATTCTCCGCGAGAAAACAATTTGGTGAAGTGTTTGTAACCTTAATTGATGGTGACTGAGGAAGAGGTAGGGTGTCATGTTTAAATGGGAGCATTGAGAATTTGAAAGTTTTCTAGGAAGTACCGTATTTATTCGAGTACCACGCGCCCTCGAGTAAGGTGCGCACAGGGGGTTTTCAGTTGAAAATTTTGGTACTTTCCTGTTATCTCAGTACCTACTTTCCGTGCACCTACCAGAAACTGTGAATTTCATTTTTTCGCATTCTGCTGAAACTGATTTTGGGAGGCGGTTAGGTAAAGTTAGGTTAGGTCAGGTTATGTTCGTTACAAATATCTTTCAATTAACATAACCTGACCTAATTTAACCTAACAAAAACTGAATTCACCAGACAAAGAAAAATGGGTACTGAGATAACAGGAAAGTACCAAATGTTGCTTGATCTTTGTGAACTCTGAAGAGCAAAAAAAAAAGCTTTCTGTTCATTCATTCATTCACTAAGGCTTAGATAAATAACACCATCCCCCCTTTCTGCAACAATATGAAAGAAAAATGTTATTCAACCCACTTTGAATTTATGTTGGGATTTAGTTCCCGCATTCATTTTCAAATCTCAGAATGCTAATTTTTGTCTTATATCCATCATAAAAATGTCGTAAACATGGGGTATCCCAAGTGCAGTAAATTCACAAGCGTCTAGGAAAACAGCGCTTTTGCCTCTATATAAAAGCAAAGAAAGGCCAGGTTTACAAAGTTTCAAGAAAAGACGGAGTAATGTTCCCATTCATGTAAACATGTTCAAGCATGATAGCTGAACACAATCCACAAAATGTCCAGTTACAACTTCAGAAAACATTTAAAATTGGAACATCGCGACTGTTTAGTTTCATGTGGATTCCGATCAGGGCACATCAAATTCATTCTGAAGTCAAGAGACACTTTTCCATCGTACTGAAAAGGAATTCCTTGGACGAATCCGCGCGCAGTTTTTCTCAAAAACCCCCGCGATAATTCATTTGCACAATCGAGTTTGTCACGCCAAAGAAAAAAAAAAGAAAGGAAGGAAAAGTGTTGGGGAATATAACCAGGAGGGACATGGCAGATTTACGAGGCGATGTTCGATCAATCCGTCAGGGCGAAAAACGACATCCACGTCGTCTTCGAGCCTCATTTGTGGACGAAGATGCAGCAAAACCATCGAGTTTTTTCTTTTTCTTTCTGCAGTGGATCGATCTTCGGAGGTTTTTTTTTTCCCCTTTTCCGATGATGTACGCGAGAAAAAATTCCCTTGCTTATTTTTTTCTCGTGTATCGAAATTATGGCTTGGCTCTGCGGAAATTTCTGCGCGAGACGTGCGGCAACATATTTCACACTACGTCATGCTTTTCTGCATGCGCAGAAGTATACGTAAAAACATAAAAAACCAGGATACTCGAATCACGTCCGGTTTCCTCCATTTTTCACCGAAAACAAGACACGTATCATGTTTTTATCTTACCTTAAAATATGCAGAAGCTTTTCACCATGAGTATAATCTTTTATTGAAATGATGAGGATAAGAAAACCCCCTGTGAATTACAATCAGAAAAGGAGGCAAAAACAGTATATAGATTTGAAAATAAAACACATCATTGAATGTCATTGAGTGGGTTTGGGTTGAGTGGGAAGGGGGTTTGGATGTGGGAATCTTGATTGAACCTTGTGAACGCTGAAAAGTGGTGAATAAAGGGTTATGTTCATTCATTCAACTCATCATTCAGCTGTGGGGAGCAGCTGGGGATTTCAATAGCAAATCCCAAAAAAATAAACCAATAAATGTATTTCAATTTTCCCCAATAAAGAGATAAAACGGGTTTCACAAAACACCGGTAATTTCACAGAGAATCACACATCATTGTTAATGGCTTAAAAGTCGGATAACAGACTGTCTGGGAATTCTTCTCCTTGAGAATCTGTGCTGCTGCACCTGATTAGTTGAAACCCTTGAAAGGCACAGACTAAAATCTCTAGTATGCTATTAACATGGCTGCCATCTATAACAGCGGTCCAATTTGAATATTCTTGTAATTTCTGCAAACTACTTTTATTGTACATGTGCACTAATAGGGGTACAATAAGGTAACAAATTATTCTGTCACACCCCCAATGAGTCATAATTATGATGTGCATTCAAAATTGTCTTATATGGATATTGTAGAAAAAATGTTAATGTCACATCAGCTATGTGAATGAATGAACAGAAAACTTTATTCAAATTACGTTAAATCACTTCAGTATATCTCTATTTTGTACGATTGATTATTGATGTGGGAGACCTGTGTGATATTTTAGAGATCAAGGTCGTAAGTTTAAATGTAAATTTTCAAATATCTGTGATTCGAAATCCTGAATTATGATCCTTAAAATCCGCGAAAAGTCGCCAAGGAAAGAAAATCGCGTGCTTTCTTGGATTTATCCGCTTTACGTTAATCTTGTCTCAACCGATTTTGTCTGAGGAAAAACCATAAAACACCGGTTCCAGTGTTTCAAAAAATTTCTTATTGATAATTTCAGCTCGTATGCCCATAAGAATACTGTAATTGAAAGCAGTCCTGGAATGAACATCGAAGATTCAAGATTCTTATGGATAGTGTTTTGCTGATTTCATTTATAATATTCAGTAAATTATTTTTCACCTTGCGCAGCTTTTTAAATCGGGAAACCTGAAGTAATGAATTCAATTTCAAAATAAAATAAATATTTGAAGAGCTGAAGTTCCCCAGGAGGACCTCGAAAAGTCTGGGAACGAACATTTCATACGTCTCAAAAATGTCCATTTCATGGTCGATTTCAAGATCTCTGATTTTTACGCCTTGTTTGTTTTCCACTGTTTGATACCTTTCGTTTTTTTTTTCTCGTTTGTGCTTGCGTTTTTTTTGTGTTCGTATGTGTGGATTTGCTCGTGTGTGTGTGTGAAGGCGATTTGCATGGCCTGGATCGAAGCATGATGACGGAGCGCTCGTCCTTCGTTTCGTCGTCGGCGAGTCGTGGCGGCTGG